>APFE031260300.1:0-97957 GCA_000404065.3 Pinus taeda | reverse complement strand
AGGGTTAGGCTGTACAGGGCAATGCATTTGATGGATGAATAGTAGCAACCGATAGACAAATTGCAAATGAAGTTCTCCCTAGTTGAGAGGGAGTGTTAAAATTGGAAACTAGGGCCAAACTTCATGTGGGTCATCTTATTCATGGCTGATAATGTTTTTATTAGGTTCCTCTCATCGAGAGGTGTAAGATTGATATAAAGATCATCCAATTTCGATAAGTATTCATGGAGATATGAGTTTATTTTGATCATGGAATTATTATCAAGCCGACCTACAATTCATGTAGGCTCAGAAGCCCAACAATCGCATCTATTCAAACACCGACGTTGTGTATAAATACAGGAGGAATTTTCTTCATTTGGACTCACTCATCTCATCACATCTCTCTCTCTCTACTGCGTAAAAAAGAGTCTCTTCTCTACTGCACAGAAAAGGGTCTCTACCTCACACATGTGAAGCCGGAAGCTGTTGAAACTGAAGCTGCAACTGTAGAGGTAAAGTTTGACCTGCGTGGACCAAAAGATCTCCTCATCTGAACTGTGATGTAGGTTCATCTGAACCGTGATGTAGGTTCATCTGAACCTCCTCTAAAAGCCGCAACTTTTGGTGGTGGAATCAAGTCAATCCGACGGACGATTTGCAAGATATCGACTGCCCTAGTTTGAAGGACGATATTAAAACTAAAGCTGCAACTGCAGAAGTGAAGTTTGACCTACATGGACCAGAAGATCTCATCATCTGAACTGTGTTGTAGGTTCATTTGAACCTCCTCTAGAAGCCGCAACTTTTGGTGGTGGAATCAAGCCGATCCGAAAGTTGGTTTATGAGACATCGTCTGCCCTAGTTTGATTATGAAGCCGCTAATGCTAACGCTGCTAATCTAGGGTTTTCTACTATTGATATAAATTAGATTTATTGTACTATTTCTCTCTATTAAATTATTGGATATAAAAGAAGATTTGATCAAAGGGTATCCCCACACATTGTGGGGTTTGTCGTTGGCTAGCCGCCACATCTTGTGTCTCTTGTCTTGGCTTGTTTTCTGTCGATTGTTTAATGTTCTATCTGCAATTTACTTTATGTACATGTGATTGCCAATCTGTGGAATATAATAAGAAAAAGAAGTAAACTGTTATAAGCATAGAACATACCATAACTTAACACCAATGTACCCTCACATTTACTTGGGAGAAGACATGGTCCTCTCCAACACATTATCAATATATATATATATATATATATATATATATCACATTCCCCAATGTACCCTCACATTTACTAGGGAGAAAATATGGTCCTCTCCATTTAATTACATATCACAGTCCCCAATGTACCCTCACATTTACTTGGGAGAAGGCATAGTCCTCTCCATTTAATTATCAATATATATATTCATCTCACATTCCCAAATGTACTTTCATATTTACTTGGGAGAAGACATGGTCTTCTTCCATTAATTTCCCAATTTTATATTCATGTCACATTTCCAAATGTACTCCCAGCTTTACTTGGAGAAGAGAAGTCAACTATAAGGATGGATGAGAAGTTAATGACATTAATGAAGGGTGGTTGAGATGGAGAGAAGAGGGAGGGTATAAAAATAGAAGAGGGAAGGGAGAAAAGGGGATGTTGGGTCTTGCTTATGATTGTGAGGTTGGTTGTGATTTTAGGACTTGTTGTGTTTTTTTGGATACCTTAGGAACCTGTGGAGGTTTCTTGGGTTGTTGAGAGGAGGGAAATATTGTTCATCTTGGTCTGGATCATTCAATTTGGACACACACACTACATTTGGTTAGTCTTAGGCTCAGAGGGGTGGGGAACCTGTGGAGATTTCCTCGGTTAAGGATTATTCCCTAGTTGGATGAGAGGTAAATCCAGTTGGATCCGTCAAGAGGAGCGTTCAACAGGAGCAGCAGGACAAAGGCATCTCCACCAGCCACCGGTACAGGTATTCCTCCATAGATTATTCTTCTAAATTTTATTAGAATGAAATATTCACCTTAAGTTATGCCGATTAGAATGTAAATGGTAAAATTTTATTTGTTTAAAAGTCTTGTAAGTAAGTAAACTATCGCCTCTTATTGCATTTAATTTCTTAAGAAATTAGATTTGTTAACAAACTAGGATAGGTCTCTTACAATTTCAATTGCTTGAGGGAAAGCAATTTTGAGAAGGGGGGATTATAATTTCATCTTCCAATTAATTGGATAAGGGAGGACAAAGTAACCTATCTAACCCCATAGGATATAGTCATTGATAAAGTGTGAAACCTAATTATCCAATGTTTGGGGCAACATTGGGTAATATTTGGGGTAACTGGGGAAAAAAGCTCAAATTGGGGGTGCATTTGCAACCCCTCGCATTAGAGAAAACCCCATGAGGAAATCTATAAATAAAGGAGGGTTGGAATCATTTTTTCATTATCAACTTGGATCAAATACTTTATTTTTTGTGAGATGAGGCTCTAAGGGTTTTAATACCCCTTCTTTTTGTCTAGTTTCGGTGGAGGTGATCCCACCCTAACAAGTCTCTACTAATTTCAGTGGTCAAAGTTTCCATCCTAGTTAGTAATATTTTTTATCCATTTATCTGCTATCATTAACTGATTTGACACTGATTTTCGTTAACAAAGGGGTGAAATTTGGGGCTTATAAATGACAATTTGTGGATGATTGTGTTAGAAGCAATGTTTAATATTGTGTGGTGGGGCTGGGGGTGTTAATCATTATTAAGGATAATCTTTAATTTTTATGCCAACTTATAGATTCACATTAAAACTTTGGCATTCATGATGTGAGAAAGCACTAACAAATCAAAACAACAACCATATGAATAAACAAAAACACTCACATCATGAGCAACACACACATGAGACACAGAGGTTTAACATGGAAACCCTTCCGTGAGAAAAACCACCAAAATTTGTTTGTTATGATGTTAAAATAAGATAATACTCTATTACATCAATTTTTTTGTGAGCCACCACTCACAGAAAACAACAACTCCCTTTTATTGTTTGCTAACACCCACTAGTAGGAAGCACCAACTATCTTTCTTTTGTAGACACCTAGTTAGCTTACCAAAAGCACCAACTCCCTAGTTTGTAGGCTCCAACCTACATTCAATAAGAAATGGTATTGCTCATTATAATTGGCAGCCACTCTACCTGATTCCAACTCTTTGTTCTCCTCTTCATCCTTCTCTTTATTCAACCCATGCAAAACTCTTTCATCTACTCACATTACAATAGCACACATTTAACTCAGCTCTTGTCCCTTATTAAATCAATAATTATTTAAAATGCAAGACTGTGCAAGTTAATAAGTGCATGTGGAGATGCAGTGATCAATGAGTACAATTTATTTCATTTTTATTATAGTTTTTTTTTTGTGAAGTTTCAGAAGCTAAAAAAATTTCCACATTGAGCATAAAGCTCATTGATAATGTGGTTAAAATTTCAGATATTGGATCACAATATTTTAGGAGATATGAGCATAGGAAGTCGAGCCTCCTAAATGATTTTAAAATTAGGCCTCAAATAGGCCATGTTGGAATTTGTGTTATAATTTTTCTTTTGGGCAGTCTCGAAAGTTGAAAACTTTTCTGCAGTGAGGGGAAATCCCACTGATGTTGTGGTAAAAATTTCAGACATTGGGTCGCTATATTTTATGAGATATGACCAGTGTAAGTCGAGCTTCCTGAATGCTCCTAGAATTGTACACCAAATAGGATTGTGTTGGTGATTTTGTTATAACTTTTCATATATGACATTCCAAAAGTTGAAACTTGATCCATAGTGAGGGAAACTCCCATTTATCATATGATTCAATTTTCATAACTTGTACTATTATAGTTTGGGAGATATCCATTGAATCATTTTCCATATTAGTTGCATGCAAAGTGTTTGATGAAATGCTTAAATGGTTCAATGATTCATTGCATACAAACTATTTAATAAACTTCTCCAGTGAGTATTTTGTTTGTGGTTGTGGATGGTATTATTGCGTAATAGTATTTTTGTAGCATATATATTCTTATTTGTATGCAAAGGGTTTGTTATACTAGTTTTCATGTAAAGTGTTTGAAGAAATGTTTACATGCAAATGTAATAGTATAGTGGTTGTTTAAATAAAATGTAATTGTATGGTAATTGTTTGAATAAAATGTTTTTTGTGCATGGCATAATATTGTTGTGTGATAATATTGTTGTAGTTGATATATGCCTATTTGCATGCAAGGAGTTTGAAATCATGCAAGGAATTTGAAAGTTGCATATAAAGAAATGGAAGTGGCACGATTATGTGGCATGTTTTCAGTTAGTATGTTACAAGTGGAATAAGTGCAATGTTTCTAATTTGATCTCATACAAAATGTATGAGAAATGAAATCAAGTTTTGGAAAGTTTGGTTAAATTTAGTAGAGCTTTGGAGATCCCATTTCCATCAATGGACATTGGAAATCATACCATTATAGTAGTTGTCTCCTTTTACATTAGTGTGGACCATAGATGGTAATGGGGTATGTTTACAGGTTGTTTGAATGTTTGATTAAGTGCATGATATGAGTATGTGCCTATAATATTTCATGAAGGAATGATGTTGCTTTAAGATGGTTGTACTAACACAATATGCACTGAGACAACTGATATGCACTTGAGTGCAAGTGGGTGTTAGTTGTAGCACTATGACTAATGACTATGAGTTGATTGCAGACTATGACATGGTTGTTAGTCTTGGTAAACACTGATTTCAAAACATGTGTGAACAGTTGCAGGGCAACATGCTTGGTATTAGCATGACACTATAACAATTGATTTGTTTATATAACTAACATTTGGGTGAATGTGATAACACATAAAATGACTTAATTGCAACAAGGTAAAAAGATAAAAGAAAGGAATTGGGTGAGAATTCTTTTGGCTATGTTTGGAAACTACAATTCGAAATGAATGAGTGTTTCGCATGAATACAAGAGATTTTCTTAACCTTGATTTTTTCTAACATTATGTGGATATGTGTTATATTCATGAACATGTATTTAACAGGTTGTTATCTTAAGACTAATATTGAGATAATAGACTAGGTCATCATCTTGTAAAGGCATGAATAAAGGCATGAGTTAATTCTACGTGATGCAAGGAATCATAGGGAAAATGAGACTGCCATAAAATCTTGATGTGATATTTTGATTTTATCAATGAGATAATTTGACTTCTTGTGACAGAAATCAATCAGAACTACAAGTTTCACCTTATTGATGAGCTACCAATAAGGTATGATTTAAATTTATTACAATTCCTTTAGAGCCTAATGGAATGTGTTTGGTACAAGAAAGCATGGAAAATGCCTAGTTTGGGTGGTTGGAATTGACTATAAGATGGTTACTAACAATAGTAAAAGAAATTGGAGCATTCAATAGTATGTTGGTAAAGCATTTCAGGGGCAGGGTCATTGTGGGACATCGGTACCCAATAGTGTCCATTGATTTCCATAAGCATGTTATGACCAATATGATGATTTTGAGGCAGGGGTACGTCTTGGTTTTTGGACCTTCCAATGTGAGGAAACCTTGCCAAGGGATGAATCGCCCGAGGGACTGGAAAGTAGATAAGGGGATGTCGGGGAACTTGGAAGGTGAGTGACTACGCGAAAAGGGGTGACTGGATTGGTCGAGGGGTTGGGAAGTATAGAAGGGAAGGTTAGGGAATAGATTTTTTTTGGTAAATAACATTGTTTATTGGAATGAAAAGAACATTGGGTGTGTCCCCAAAAAAAATGAGCAGGTAATTGTTCATTGAGGGAACAAGTAGTGTATGGATTGTATCATTGGACATTGGAGGCTGACCTTGATCTTAACAGTGGATTATGGACTTCCCAGGAAGGAGGTGAATCCCTGGTACTACACTTGATGGTAGAGGTGTGAGCCTCTAGATTCCCTTGTTGTTGATGTCGGCATTGTATCATTTTATTTGTTGGTTAAATCAAATGTGCATAGATATATATGTGTGTATATTATTGTAAATATTGTATTGAGTTGTGTTTATAAAGCTCCATAAACAGTATGTTTATTTGTTGGTTGAAGAAAATGTGCATAAGTATATATGTGTTTTTCATTGTAAATATTGCATCAAGTTGGGTTTATAAAACTCCATAAGCAGTATGTTTGTCATGTTTCAACAATTGTTATTGTATACTACATTAAGTTGTGTTTATAAATCTCTATAAGTAGTATGTTTTGCAAGGCATGAGTGTCATGGAACACCGAGGATGGTATTCCCCCAAGGGGGAGGGGTTTGTAACATCCCCATGTTAAGTTTCCATATAAATAAATGGGCATTATATAAGGAAAAAATCAAACCAAGGTCATGTGACACCTATTCCAAGCTGGATGAAGGGAAAAAAATATAGCGGGCATCACTTGTGGTTATTATTGGCTATGGAAATTGGCATTGCATTGTCAAAAGGAAAAATATTATAAATGGAAATTTAATATAAGAAATAAAGAAAAATAGAAGAAAAGGAGGATGAAGAGACAAGAATATGCATGCAAGCGAAAATGAAGGAAAAAAAATAAAAGAAGAGAGAGAACATTCTATAATTCTCTCTTAATACTCTTTGGACACTCTTGGACAATTGAGCATTCACTTGGACTTAGAGAGAGAGAGCACTTAAACACAAGCAAGAAGCAAGCAAAGGAATTCATGTGCAGCAAAGAAGAAGGTTGGAAAAGCAGCTACAACAAGAGGACATTTCAAGTAACAAGTTTCATTTGTGATTTTTTCTTGTTGAGATTTGAATGCATGGTACATGCATTCGGTTATTTGGTTACTTTGTTGTCATTGGCATGGGATTTTCCTAGGTTGATAGTAGCTATAGTGTTTCCTTTGTCATTTCCTGGATAGCCATGATGTTGTGGGCTCCTTGTTTAGGTTAAGCTTTGGATGTCCAGTAGACTTTGAATCCTAGTTGAGGTGATCTCAGGAAAATTCCCAACGATTGAGGGTGGAGATGATGTTTGTCTTGGAACTCTTGATAGGTGGGTGGAGATAGGAAAATTACTCTAGGTATGGTGAAGAAAGTTGGAGGCATCCAAGATAGTTTTGGTGTTAGTGATTTATGGATCAGTTGAGGTGGAATGGCTGTTATTCAGGGTAGAGGTGGTTTAGCCTCTAGATTCTCTATTTTATTTTTTTTGGTTTATTCCATGTGATCCCACATTCATGCTTGGAATATGGCACGGGGGTGGTTGGATGAAAGAAAGAATTGGTTCAGCCCAATTTATGGTCGGGTGGTATGTGGATCTCCCTGCCTTTGTTGCTTTATGAAAATGTTATTATGTGTTATTGTTTAATGATGATCTATGAGCACAAGTTCTGGTTTAATGTGTGATTTTATGACTGGGGTTTCATGGTCTCATTATCGTTCAATGTTGGTTACATGCATGGCATAATTATCATTATATGATGTGGTCTAGTTATGGGTTTATTCCACGGTTTTACAGCCTCTTGGTTATTTTATATGAATGCATGCGAAAATATGTTTTTGTTGTAGCTAGTAAGAAAGGGAAGTAATCCTTCTTGATGAACATATGATGAAACTAATGAAAACAATGAACAAACCATGCATCCATGACTTACAAGTACCATGGTCAAAGTGTTTGCAAAAATGAATAACATGTGTCAGGAAATTTAGACCCCATTTCCGTAGCTGCATCTTGGAAGTTGGGTCATGCATAGTAACTTTCAGCGCATGTTTACCCTGGTATGTATGTTAAAGTTGATAAATGTGGGGTGGGGTGTTACAACAAGCCCCAACGAAATCATTTTGGGTCAACACATTTTTACTGTTGCATCTAGCACATAAACTATGACCTTGGAATAGCCAACATAGGATCAGAAATGTTTAAGAGATTGGACTAAAGCATAAGATTATTTTTCCATGGTTTTATAGTTTAACTCATAACTCCTAAGAACTTGACTCATGAATGTTTTTGGTCGCTCTTGATTTTTCATGTTTTTTGTAGCAAGACACCAACAATTGTTTCTTTTAAAGTGAAGGAAAAAATTAAGAAATCTATAGAATAGTCAGGACTAACCAAGGTTGGTGCCATACTTATAACATTCTTGATTTATAAAAAGTTGTCTCTAATGTGGTCATCCCATTTAGATTCATGGCCCTTTCTTAACATATTGGAGATGGGTTTTGTAAATATAGCAAATTTGGGAATAAATCTTCAAGTAAAGTTAATCCTACCAAACAATGTCTTGAAAACCTTCTTGGTTCCAGGTAGAGGAATATTTTGAATGTCTTCAACCCTAGTAGGATCTATCTTTACTCCATAGATATAATATGATGCAATAACTTACCCTCATATATGTTGAACACCAATATTTTGAATTCAAGGATATTTTGAATTCAAGGATATTTTGAATTTTTTGCAAATGTCAAAAATATGTTTAGAGTGTCATACATGATCCTTTCTATCATTAGAAAATAACATTAAGCCATCCTGGTAGATTTCAAATATTTTATCAATTAAATCCTTGTAGGAAAAATCCATGGCCTTTTGCAAAGTAGATCTAGCATTCACCATCCCAAAAGGAATCCTAAGATACTCAAAGATACCCTAAGGTGTAAAAAAAGAAGCCTTACTCTTGTCTTCCTCCTTGAAGATGATCTGATTGTACCCATAGAAACCATATAACATTGATAACATATTCACCCCCATAATTCATTGTAACATGTTTTCAGGAAACAAGTAGTTATCCTTCAAGGATAATTGATCAAGATTCCTGAAATCTACAAATAGCCTAATCTCCCCAAATTTCTTCCTTACCATGACCAGATTGGAAAACCAACATCAATGTGTAGTAGGAGAAATGATTCGAACATTTAATCATTTTTTTAGCTCCCTTTTCACTAAGGCTAATAATTTTAGGTTCAATTTTATTAACTTTTGTCGAGAAGGTTTAGCTCCTTCTTTCAGAGGGATTGCATGTTGTATGATGTTTTCTTAGTATGTTTTTAGATCGTCATATGACCAAGAAAATACATCCCTATATTATCTTGTCAACGTTTCAATTTCTCGCCTTTCTTCTTTTGACATACCCTTTCCCACTTTTAATATCGTTGAACCACTTTTTGATCCAACATTGAGTTCCACATATTCCTCAAGTTTGGGGGATTCTTCTCTTTTTTTATACATGTCATCCCTATCAAAATTTTGTTCAAAGGCAACCAAAATTCTTGGAATCTTATCCTTATTACCCAATTCAATGACTTCAAATACACCATCTAAGACATTCCAATCAATTTTCCTATCTATGAATCCACCCTCACCAGTGAAGAATATCTCAATTTGTTTTTCATCCTCAAGGACTTGAATGTTTAATATTATTTGGGATTGATGGACTATAGCGAACATCACTTTCATTTCTCCTAGACATAACAATTTCTAATGATTGGTAAGATAAGGAAATAATAGTTAGGACATCAGCTAAATAATTTTGACTTCTCGGGATATACTTGGTCAAAAAGGCCTCAAAATTATCAATCAAGTTTAATTATGGCCACTTTTTAATGTTTTAACCTATTATCCATAGTTGAATAGGTACCGTTAACTTGAAGGATGATCAGTTTGAAATCTTTGAATACCTCCAACAACTTGCTTCCCATATATTTAGCTAAGTCAACTCCTAGGAATAGAGCCTCATATTCAGCAATGTTATTAGTGGCTTCAAACTCCAATCAATAGGAAAAGATCAAAATTACTCCTTGGGGTGAGATAAAGATAATGCTAGCTCCATTTCCTAACTGAGCTTGGGCTCCATCGAAGTACATAGCCCAAATTTGGTCATATTCTTCAATAGGCCCATGGGCTAAGGAGTGATATAAAATGGTATAGTTCCTCAAGTGATCATCTACAAGACACATAAATTAATTTAAGGGGTCACTAAGTTCTTCCACATGGTATTTTATAAGTGCTTCTCTAAGAAATGTGACAATTTTTCCCTCATATGTAGGGAATGTGGCATAGGAAAAATCCATTTGAAGATTTCCACCTAGGTCATGTGAAAACTTCCTAAAAAGGAGTATTCCCCAAGATTTTGGCACATTAATGACCACAATATCCACTAGGAGTCTAATATCAAGATCAATTACTAAATGTACGAGCAAGATCTTCACAACAACATAAACCTTAAATTCTCTAACATCCATGGCACAAATATTCCTATAAGTTCTATTAGTCTTGAGCCCTAATCGTTGCATGATACCAAGGGGGGTAACATTAGTGGAAGGCCCAATATCTAGCATAAAATTATGAAAAATCTGATCATTAACACCTAAATATATATAAAATGGACCATACTTACCATTTAACCCCCTTATATTTGGTTTTGGTAATATTATAGGTTTATCTTGGGAAGGGTCATCCTTAATGAACCTCGTAGCTTTCTCCCCTTTTCTCATATGTGATGGAATCTTCATTAACTTTTAGAAAGGGGCAGTTATGTGGGATTTAGCTAAGTATACATCCAAATCAATATTTATTTCAGAATCTTCTTCACTTGAAACTTTAGAGGTTGAACACCTATTTAATTCTGAACAATTGACTCTTTTTTGTTAGAATATGCTTTGGTTAGATTTTGCATTCTTGAGGTTAACTCTATGTTTCCCAGTTTTTTAATATGTTGGCCATTATTTATCTTTAATCCTTCTCTTATCTCCTCTTGAGAAGGTATGGGGGCTAAGGATCTTTGGATAGCTTCTTGAATTTGAATGATTAGTTAATCATTAGAAAAAACATGATAACTATTTCCTATGTTAGGAACTTCTAACACATAGTTCTTGAGCTCACTTGGGATAATCTCATTAACTTCACTTTCTAATTGAATGATTTATTTTCATACAAGAAAGTGCCTTAAAAATGAGCCAAATGGCAATGTTGACACCAGAGGAGATCTTCTTGCTCCACCAAATTGTTTCCAATAAGAGGGTTTGGGGTCTTTGATTTTGTTGGTTATGTCTTGACCCATCCCAGTTAAAGTCCCCCCTAGGCTAAAGCATATCTTGCCTCTCAAGTAGGAGAATTTTACTTTTCATGGACTTGATTTATTGCTAGAGAGCTTCATTTTTTTTTGAGGAATTAATTCCCATTATCTTCATTACATCAGCCAAGAACTACAACATGTTGATTGATAACTTTGCACTATTTACCATATTCTTTTATGATTTGGGTTTCGATGAAGAAGCTTTATAAGTATTGAAAGGTTCAAATTTGGAGGAAAGAATATTTTCTTCAATTCTGCTCACACATTCCTTTTCCAATTCTAAAGTGGTAGGGGACTAATCCCTGAGTAGGAAACCAAATTTTACTTCAAAGGCTTTACCATAATGTAACAAGATGATCACTTCAATTGGTTTCAAGTTAGCAAGAAAATCCCTCATCAACTTATCAAACCTCTCATCAAATTCCTTGACCATTTCACTCTCTTTCTTCTGCATCTAATGCAGTTGTGTTAAAATAATCCTTGCATCATTTCTAGTATCCCACCATATCATGAATACATTACAAAAGGATTCCCAATTAGCAATACTATTGTTTGGTAGGCAATTAACCCAAGAGATAGCATTTTCTTCTAAAGTTAATGAAAACAAATTAATAACTACATCTTCTTCCTCATTTGGTACATCATGCTCACCAACATCTTTGTGTAAATTACAAATGTGTTGCTTATTTTCTTGAGTACTTAGGCAATCGTTTTTCATACTTATTGGGCATGTTATGAGGAAACGCATTAATACTAGTCACATTGAGTCCTCTATATACATTATTTAACAAAGTTTTAACACCCATGATGATGATTTGAGTTTGTGTTATAGAAGGATTTGGATTTGTAGGAATGGAATTGGAGGAAGTTACGTATGAAACCTTATTCTTCCTTCTTCTATAGACTTTTTTCAGGATCTAAAAGGCGCTCTGGTAAAGGGTTAGGTTTGAACTCTTGGTTGAGTACCCTCTACTAGATTCTTCCTTAGGTGGAGTTTCCAAGTGAATAAATTAAATGAAAAATTAGGGTATTATTCACCAAAGGCAAAAAATTTGAACTTCAAATGACCTAGACTTCTACCCAACAATGTTGCCAAAATGTTATCTCTCAAATTCTCCCTAGAGGAAAAGTCCTAACCTCACCAAGTAGGAAACCTAAGGAAAATATCAGGCAAGCTACTCGTCATCACCTTGATAGCCTTACTCTTCACTCTGAGGTTTAGGGATGATTTCCTATCCTAAGGGGTGATTCCTGTTAATATTTTTGGTAGCTACGAGAGGTATTCCCCAGCAACTCAAGTCAACTAAAATAAAATAAAATAAATTATAATTAATTTGTACATGTTGATCCAATTGTTCAAGTCATCCTAGCCAAGGATACATGCCCCTTGGGAATCCTAAGATCACTATAAACATGCATTATCCCTTCTCATTTCACACACACATCTTAGCAATCATCATTATCAAGAATAGTAGCCGATGGAGAGTCGTTATCCTCAAGTAGAATTCACAGCCTTAAGAGTATGATCTAATTTCTATGTTGAGAGAGATATTATGCCCTATAGAAGAAGGTCGAGTAACCAATATGTTGGACAAGGAGGATATGTTGCCTAGATTGTGATCCATATGTTGTATAAGGAAGAGACGAGTTTTTGTTTGTTCCTTGGAGGGCCGAAGCCCTAGAAGTATTTTGTAGGTGGGCCGAAAGGCCTCAGGCGATTGTAGGAGGGAATAAAAGGCCCCAGGACTGAGGGTAGGCAGATCAGAGATGGCAACAACTAAGATCATTCCATCTGAGGTAGGTCACATATAGAGGAGGGGGGCTGAGAGGCCTCAAATGCTTGGGAGACAAGGACGAGGTATGTTAGACCTTGAGCGAGGCCAGCAAAAGTGGTTTAGCAGTTGTTGTTCATGAAAGAAGGGTAGGGTGAGGTCAGGGCTAGAAGTAAGGGTTTCATGCTAGAAAAGAGTTGGTCTAGCCCTAGGAGCTTCAAGGATGACTTTTAAAACTCAGATTGTACTTATGCTTAATTGAACAATTGCTACTAGAAAAGATTGTTTGGTTTTCTCTTGAGTTTTGGTTTTTCAAGGAAAAATACTAGTGTTTATTATGCATGGCTATTGTACTATGATATTTACTATTTTTTTTGCATTTACAATTGAATTTTATGGGTGTAATTGCTTAATGATATTTTGGGATGTGCTAAAGTAATATATATATCATTGGAAGTAATTATGAGTGGCAGAAAATTGTGCTTGTCTAATTAGCACTAGAAATTCAACATGGTACCAGAGTTGGGGTGAAGAAAGGCCATTAATTTTACCCCCCTTGAGGACACCAATTCTACAATCTGATTCGTGACTAGATTCTTGGACCAAAAGGAAAGATAGTTGAACCTCATGATGATGAGGGATAAGCCAAGTATAAGAATAATTGGGCATGTTCTTGTTGGAAAATGCAATATGGCAACAATTAATTCCAATTTCCCTTATCCTTAATGATTGCTTGTGAACTTTTTTTATCTTGTTATGCTTTCTTTATTAGTTCGTCTTCATCAAACAATCATCAAGAGAAAAACAATAAAGATAGAGGACACATAGATTAGGCTCCAAGCCATGGGAAAAACCCTCCAAGGGAAAAACCCAGAAAAACTCTTCTCTTCTTATAGAATCTACTTCAAATAAGACAATAAGGACTCAAACCCTAGACCAAGTCCTCCTCCAAGTACCAATTCATCCCTTCAAGAAACCCTTCCAATATGATCATATCAACACAGCTCAATCCTTCATTAACCAACTTCCAACTTTGAATACAACCTCAGCTTCAACCCTGCAACTTTGTTATGCAACTTCAACCATGTAGTTATTGAAGAAACCCTAATATAATGCTTTAAGAAATCCTCCTTTGAGAAAGAAAGATCTTCCCAAGGTTAACGTGGTCAAAAGAAAGTATTTTCTCTTCCAGCTATTGGATACTGCAACTTGATCTCCTGCAATTCAAACCTGAAATTTCAACCTTTCTAAAAGCTGCAAAAAACCTAGATTTCGCACATGTGAGAGGGACAGAGCCCAAAAATAGAATTTTTCCCTTCTTCTTAGATTCTCCTTACCTTCTAGAACTTCACTCTCCCTTTCTTTCCTTTCCTAGATTTAGATCGAAGTTGTGTGAATGAATGTGCCAAATGAGTTTAAAGCTACCTGTATTTATAGCATTTTCCACTGGTCAAATTCCCTCCTTTGGGCTGACTTAAAGCTACCAAGGTCGAATTTCACTTTGGAGGTTTATAGGACCTTCTAGAGTCAAAATAAATTATTTTAGAAGTTACATCTTGCCCAGAAGGGTCTTATAAACATGATGTTGACTCTCTTGACTCATGACAATAAATCCTATTACCTAACAAACCCTAGAAGCATGAAAAACATGCTTTTACCTAAAAGACCATCAATAAGAAGCATGAAACCCATGCTGTAAAATAATAACTTTTCTTTATAATTTTGTTTGTTAGATAAGATATAAATATTGAAATGTGTACAACAACAACTATGAAGACCGAAACTAGTTACATTTCCAATACTCCCTCTTAACTAGGGAGGTATTCATAATTGTACAACCAATACAACATCATTCTCAAATTGAATAGTTCTCATAAGAAGAGTCAGATTGATAAGACAATTGTAATCATCAACATTATGACTAGTACTATATTTGAGGCCTAACTAGACAAGCTCATCTTCATTCAAGAGAATTATGTTGGGATGCTTTACTTGTGATATGGCACTACCTCTACAAGGCACATACCCCATCCAAATCTTAAGAAGCTATGTCCTTTTAGGAATATTCTTATCTCGTATATTTAACCCTCAATCCTCAAAGAATATTAGTCCTCTTCGACCACTCTTATCTTGGATACCTATCTTATCCTCAAAGAGTGTCAGTACCTTTCCTTTCTTGGATTATCCATCCTCAAGGAAAACACATATGTTTATCCAATCCTCCACCATTCTCTCTTCATTTCCTTCACTTAGACTTGTGGCTATTAGTCCTGGTCAAGTGCATGATACATGAAGAAGAGAATGCACATGTGATGTCCATCATCGCTCCCTCTCAACAAGAGAGGATATCCCTATTCCCTTTTTTATCAGAGAATAAGTCCTTGCCCCTATTCAAGAGACTCCTTTTCTCCCTCTCAAATCTAAAGGAGATTCCAGACTTCCTTTCAACTTTGGAAAGTCAACACCATAAGCTTTATAGCTTGTATCAATGAGAGTATTAGCTGCTTGTACTTTATAGCTGCATGGCTCCCTCTTTCCTTCACATCTCAATATAACGAGCTTTCTTTCTTCCTAGATATCATGGAGCCATCTTCTTCCTTTAATATTGTGACAAGTTTGCACATCCCTTTCATCTTGTCATCATTAATGAAAGCATTAAATCGAGCCTTATGAAACTTTAAGCTAATCATAGCTTCCTCATGAAAGTGATCTCCCTTCTAGGAGGTTGAACTTCATGTTAACTTCTAGCACTGTTTCCTTTCAATCCCAAGATAAAAATATCTTGACTTCATAATTTCCAAATATCATATGTTGAGCTTGCCCTCAACATTCTTCATATATTCCTGCAATAACCTTCCAAGTAGAAAAACAATATGTTAACCAGATAACCAAAAACAATCATTAATATTAGACTTTCCTTATCATGATGACCTTCTTATCCAAGTATAAACATCCTCATGGTTCGTCTCCACATGAATCTTTGTTCATGCATCAAAGTGCCCAAGGATCGAACTTGATTACCAAGTTACATTTTTCTTCTAGAGACTATACTGGATGTAGATCACTATAATCTAGTGAGAAAGTCATAATTCTTTACTCATTCTAGAGTAAGTCAATTTTTTCTCTTAAGCATCACATAATCATACTAAGCATATTACAAGATTATATGCATATGAATCTTATCCAGTAGGGAGTTACTTTATTCCTATTCTCACATTCAATCATCTAGCTATATGTCCTAAAATAAGCCCACGGCCTGACCAATTGCATTCATACCTAGTTGGATTTTGCATTCATTAACAAGAGCTCTTTTTCCTTGGTATTTCATGTGTAAATGTACTCGCTTATATGTGGATTATATGGCTATTATATCCTTGTTATTTCGGTTGGTTATATGTTGGTTATGAGTATGTTTTATGACAAAATTGATGTATGGATTTCATCATGTTTTCATTAGTAATGGAAAGTAAAATGAATATATGACCTAATAGATGATAATTAAATTATTGTGATATGGTGATAATGCTTCTTTACGAATCTCAAATAAGTATGAGACCCCTATGCTCAGATATGAGGAAATGTGATGTAGATTGCATATTTGTGACATGTTTGACGAAATTTCTGTCATGGCTAGTAGGAATCTAGTCAATTCATTGGTCAAGTGTTTGCATTAGTACCTTTGTTCCAATTTCATTTATCATTTCTGGAAGTTTCATGAAGTTTTGCGCAGTGGTTTGAGTCCTGGGCCTGAAAAAGTGGCACAAACTATGGGGTCGCTGGCTTAGAACTAGCTAAAACATTCTACAGTTGTTGGCATGCCCATGTTGTGGGAGTGACTGGAAGGCCTTAGTCGTGTGCATGACTTGTTAAGGGATTGGTTGGGGATCCAGATCAGTGAAATGTCAAGTTGTCTCAGGGGTTGGTCACATGGAAGGGTTGGTTGGCTTCTGAAGGTTTTGTAGCATGTGTGGAAGGTCATAATGGTTTTGTTTCATCGGTTCCACTTCCTTAATTGTACATTGGGAGTTGAATCACATCATAGTAGCCTCTCGTCACATGTTTACCCCGGCATACCGGTTAACTTGGGTAAATGTGGGAGGAGGCTGTTGCAGAGCGATATCAAAGCATGGTTCACCCCTTAGACTAGATGGGTGGTGTTGTTGGTCATGCATTCATGTCGATTGCATATATGTGTTTTTTATGCTTGTGGTCTATGTACTTCTTGTGTATGCATGGTGTTGGTCACGGTTACATTTGTGTCACCATGTGAAAATGGATGGTCTGTTGTTGGATGTGGTCGTCGTGAGTGTATGTCAGTTATGCATGTTAGTGTTCATATATTGTTATGCATACATTGTTATGGGTGCAGTTTTCATGCCTACGGTCATGGTATGTCATCGGTATGATTAGGCATTGATAACTAGATAATGTTTAAACTGATGTTATATGCTGATGTGATTATGATTATACATGTATCGTGTTAATTTGGTTGATTTTGCAGATGAGAAATCCTTCCCTGAACTTCATCGAGGTATGTTGATTATGTTATGTTTTGGTTTTAGCTAACATGGTGTACTTGCAGGGAAGAGATCAAAGATTACTAGAAAGATGGTAGACTATAGTTCACGAGACTACCATCTTTGTGGTGTGCACAGATGCTTGCAAGAGAGGACTTGGTGGAGTCCTTATACAGGAAGGAAAAGTAATGTGATATGACTCACGGAAACTGAATGAGCATGATAATAATTATCTGACACGTGATCTTGAGTTGGCAATGATCATCCATGCTTTGAAGATGTGGAGACACTATCTTCATGGCAGGTAGTTCATCTTGATGAGTGATCACAATGGATAAAGGTATCTATTTGACCAACCAAATTTGAATGTCAGACAGGCTAGATGGTTTGCCATGATCAGTGAGTTAGACTTTGAGATCAGGTACATCAAGGGTAAGGAGAATATGGTTGCACATTCTCTTAGCAAGAGAGTACAGGTGAATCACATAGCAGCTATGAGTTCGTATGGGACAAAATTACAGGATTAGATATTACAGGCGAGACAACAAGATGGAAGGTACATGGAGCTTATGCACATATTACAACAGGGTACAGGTGGTCAAGGTGTGGATTATTATCTTACTATAGATGGTTTGGTTAGATTTAGGGACAAGATATATGTGTCGAATGACAGTGAGCTCAAGAAGACTATCTTGTGATAATTTCATGCAAAACCATATTCAGATCACCCAAGATACCAGAAGACATTGACAACAATGAAGACGTTTTATCACTGGCCAAATCTGAAGAAGGACATGGTAGAGTTTGTGGTTAGATGTTTGGACTGTCAATAGGTGAAGACAGAGTGTAAGAATCCAGGTGGACTACTACAGCTGATTCTAATTCCAAGGTGGAAGTGGGAGGTCATTTCCATGGATTTATTGATAGGTTTGTCGAGGACATCTAGACAACATGATTCCATCATGGTTGTGGTGGACAGGTTGACTAAGGTAGCGCAATTCATTACATTGAAGTCTACGTATTCAGCTAGTGGTGTCGCATAGGTATTCATCAAATATGTAGCGAGATTGCATGGTGTACCAAGGAAGAATGAGTCAAACAAGGATGCTAAGTTCACTTCCAAGTTTTGGAAGGCATTGTTTGCAAGTTTGGGGACAGAGTTGGCCTTTAGCACAGCTTATCATCCGCAAACAGATGGAATGACAAAGAAGGTCAATAGGATATTGGAGGACATGTTGAGGATGTATCTGATGCATCAAGAAAGGAGATGGGAGGAGTACCTTCCATTGGTTGAATTTTCTTACAACAATGGGTACCATTAATCTTTGAAGATGAGTCTATTCAAAGCATTGTATAGGCGGAGTTGTAATATTTCCATCAATTGGAGAGATCCAGTGAACATGGTGTTGCTTGGACTAGATATGTTGGAAGAGATGGAATAGGAAATGCGGGTAATCAAGAAGAATCTAAAAGAAACACAGGACAAGCAAAAAGGTTAATAATGCAAACCGGAATGGGTTTTTTAAGGAGTTTCAGGTTGGAGAACAGGTGTATTTTCACATCAAGACCAAGAAGAATTGCTTGAGGATTGGATCATGTGCCAAGATGGCACATCAGTTTTGTGGACCTTTCAAAGATTATTGAGAGGGTTGGACCAGTAGCCTATCAACTTGCACTACCTCTAACAGTGAAAGTTCATGATGTTTTCCATGTGTCATTTCTTGAGAAGTATGTTAAAAGATATTAATCAGGTGGAGATATATGGAGAATTCCAATCGAAACCTCAATGTATATTGTAGAGAAAGATTCTCAAGCTCCGAAATCGAGCAATCGCGCAGGTTAAAGTGTAGTGGAAGCACGTTGGGCCCAATGAAGCTATGGGAGATGGCGGATCAGACGTGGGCTATGTATCCTTCTCTATTCGTCGTTTGAGCAAATGTCTTTGGTATATGCTTTGTTGTGATGTTTTTGGTATATGTACATATGTATATGGATGTAAACACTTCCATCAGTTGTGTTATAAAGCTCCAATAAGCGATATGGGTGTCATGTTGTTATGTTGTCATGTTCATTTTCTTCTCAACGGGTTGATCATTATAAATATTGCATCAAGGTAAGTTATAAAGCTCCATGGGCAATATGTTTTGCTTTCAGTAGTTTTGTTGGTTGTAGGTGTCGTTGAACACCGAGGACATTGTTCCCCCAAGGGAGAGTGTTCTGTAACAGCCCTGGTCAAAATTCCGTGTAATAAAGTTAATAACAACAAAATAAAGACCAAGGTCATGGGACACATATTCCAAGCTGAATGTTGGGCAAAGCATCCTTCTCAACGGGTTGATCATTATAAATATTGCATCAAGGTAAGTTATAAAGCTCCATGGGCAATATGTTTTGCTTTCAGTAGTTTTGTTGGTTGTAGGTGTCGTTGAACACCGAGGACATTGTTCCCCCAAGGGAGAGTGTTCTGTAACAGCCCTGGTCAAAATTCCGTGTAATAAAGTTAATAACAACAAAATAAAGACCAAGGTCATGGGACACATATTCCAAGCTGAATGTTGGGCAAAGCATCCTAGTGCTGGTGTTCATTTGGTTTATTATGGCTAAGGAAATTGGCAAAGGCAATGGAAAAGGCTTTGGAAAGGAAAAATGGCATTTTTGGAAATTTATTTATGAAAATAATGGAAATTAGGAGAGAATGAAGGTGAAAAGTCACAGGTTGCATGTGAGGAGGAAAATGAAGGAAAAATAATGGAAAATTGAAGAAAATAGAGGCCTCGTTAATAAAAAGGCTTCGGAGGATCATTCACAACCTTTTGTCAGTTCAATTTTGTAGCTCTCTCTATTTTTTCTCTCTCACGCTCTTGGACACTTAGAGTTTTCTTGGAGCACTTAAGCTATGGATCAAGGAAATCAAAGAAGGAAAAGAGGAAGCAAAGATCAAGCAAGGAAGAGTAGGATCAAGCATTTACAGTAGGATTATTTGCATGTATCAATTTTCATGTGTGATTTCCTTACTAGATTTGGCATGAATGGCACATGCATGTGTGTATTTGGTTATCTTGTTGTCATTGACATGGGTTTTTCCAGGTGTGACAATGTTCTTCAGCCTTACCTTTTGATTTCTAGATAACCATGGTGTGATGGGTTATATTGTATTTTGTTGAGTTGGATTGTCAGATGGTTTCGAAACTAAGTGAGATAGTCTCTGAAAGAAAGAACACATGCCTAGGAATCCCTAAACCAGATTGGGATTGCGATAAAGTCAGATTTGTGTGCCTCAATGGCCTAGGAATCCTCAATCGGTGAATGGTGGGATATACGATAAAGCCTAGATGTGTGTGCCCTCGATCAGGCCTAGGAATCCTTGGCTAGTCAATGGCGGGATATACGGGGAAGCCTGGAGAGTGGAGTCTTGATTAAGCCTAGGAATCCTCGACCATTATATGGTGGGATATACAGTAAAGCCTAGAGACTAGGAGACAGGCAAATTCCTCACGATGTAGGTGGAGAAATCTCGTGGCATCCATGCTTGTTTAGGCCCTAGTGATCTGGTGGGGATTGTAGTAAAGCCTGTGGAAACCTGGTTTGGTTTGGTTTTCACTCCCACATTCATGCTTGGAATATGGCACAGAGGTGATTGGTTGAAAGAAAGATTTGGTTCAACCAATCTATAGTCAAGTAGTTTGTGGAAGTCCTATACCTGGTTGGCTTTTGCATTCATTAATAAGAGCTCTTTCTCTAGGGTATTTCATGTGTAAATGTATTGGTTTAAATGTGGATTATATGGCTATTATATCCTTTTTATTTGTGTTGGTTATATCCTGGTTATGAGTATGTTTTATGATAGACTTGATGTATGGATCTCATCATGTTTTGATTAGTAATGGAAATTATAGTGAATATATGACCTAATAGATGATAATGCAGCTATTGTGATATGGCAACAATGCTTCTTTATGAATCTCAGATAAGTATGAGACACTATGCTCAAATATGATGTTTTGGCATGTAGATTACATATTTGTGACATGTTTGATGAAATGCCTATCATGTCTAGTAGGGGTCCAATTAAGTCATTGATCAACTGTTTGGATTAAAACCTTTGTTCCAATATCATTTATAGTTTATGGAAGTTTCATGAAGTTTTGGGCAGTGGCCTGAGTCTTGGCCCTAAAAAAAGTGGCACATAATCTGGGGTCGCTAGCTCAAAACTAGCTGAAAAAGTCCACAAACACTGGCATGCCCATGTTGTGGGAGCGATTGGAAGGTGTCCATCACATGCATGGCTTTTCATGGGAGCAGCGGGCGTTCCATATTAGTGAAATGTCAAGTTGCCTCAGGGGTTGGTCATCTAGAAGGGTTGGTTAGCTCTTGAAGGTTTTGTAGCATGTGTGGAAGGTCACAATGGTTTTGTTTCGTCGGTTCCACTTCCTTAACTATACATTGGGAGTTGAATCACATCATAGTAGCCTCTCGTCACACGTTTATCCCAGCAGACCGATTAACTTGGGTAAATGTGGGAGGAGGGTGTTACAGTGTCCATACTACATGGAATATATACTAACCTTCTCATAATGATTCCTCCAAGAACCTTCCAAAATGATGGTTCTCATAAGATCATGACAATCCACCTTAGAAAAATGGCTACCTCGAACATGATGTTAGATACTCCTTGGATGAATATTATGCAAAATGGTCCCAATATTCTCAATTTTGAAAGACTAGATGATTCTTACAAAGAAACTTGATCAAGTAGACTCTAAATATGCTACTATCACATGCTTCTATCTAAGATGCCATACAAAATCGAGACTCTTATAGAGTAGACAATAATGCATGCTATCCTAAAGGAAAGACCAACTTCATAAAGAACCTAACAAAGAGGATGCCTTCCTCAATAGTAAAGATCTTTGATATATTCTTTCTTCTATTTTTTCTCAAGTTCTCCCATTTCTTCGACTATGTAAACATCACTTCTTTCCTTTATTTTGTTGTTCTACTTGTTTGGATAGTCTCTTTTATAGTGTTCATATTCATTGAATCCAAAGCATGGAACCTTGGACATATCTAGCTTCTTCTTGGACTTTCCAAACTTTCCCTTCTTCAACATCTTAACTCTAGTAATAAAGGCTTGAGATTGGTCATCTGATTCAATGTCATTCTTTTCCTTGATCCTAGTTTCTTCCAAGATGAATTGAGCCTAGAACTCATCAAAAGGAGTTGAGTCTTTCTTTAGAGTAAATGTTAGTTGAAAAATTGCTCCATTCTGGTGGCAAGGCATTTAGTACATAGATGGTCATTTGAGAGTAAGAAATTTTCTCCCCCAGTCCTACAATTGATCTCTTATTTGAGATATATTCATTAGAAAGGATGTCATGTCCTCAATCCTTTGATTTCTTCATGTTATATAGTTTATTTCTCAAAGATGTCTTTTGTGCTAATGTACTTATAGAGTACAAATTTACTAGCTTGTCATACATAGCCTTATAAGTCTTCAAATTTGCAACAAATGGAACAAGATGATCCTTAATGGATTCAACAAAGTGCCCTTAATTCTCCTTTCTTGTATTTTTCTAGTTCTTCAGTCTTGTCTTTGTTAGGTTCAATGAATTCACCAAGAACATCTTCCATTACTTCATGCCTTGTAATTTCCAGATCAATCATTTTCTTCCATGCTAGGAATTTTGCTGAGCCAACGAGTTTATTGCTTTCCTTGTAAAAAGAGCCCATATGACCTGTAGATTCAAACATAGAGTGACAATATGATACTTAATTGTCCACTAAGATTCTTCCCTTCTCTGATGATGTCTCCAATTATCTTGAGGCTTTAAAGATCTTCAAAAAGACTTCAATGATGTCCTAAAATGATGTCTTCCAATGAGCTTTTAAAATAGATATTTTAACAATCTTCTTGTAGTCCTCTTTGATGAAAGCTTGATGTAGAGGTCTTCTTCAGAGTAGACACCCTCCTAGATCAATATATCTTCTACTTCTTTTCTTGTGTCCTTCCACAAATGATTCCCCTTGACAATCAACCTCATGGTTTTGTCCTTCTAGCTGCCTTCTCTTGTTCACCTTAGCTCTAATACCATGTTGGAAAATGAAATATGGTAACAATTAATTCCAATTTTCCTTATCCTTAATAATTTCTTGTGAAATTTATTGATCTTCTTATGTTTTGTTTATTAGTTCTTCATCATCAAACAATCATCAAGATAAAAACAGTAAATATAGAGGAAACAAAGATTATGCTACACGCTAGGGAAAAACCATTGTAAGGGGAAAACCCAAAAAAACTCTTTTCTTCTTATAGAATCTACTTCAAATGAGACAATCAAGACCCAAACCATAGACCAATTCCTCGTCCAAGTACCAAGTCAACGCTTCAAGAAACCCTTCCAATATGATTAGATCAACAAGGCTCAATCCTGCATCAACCAGTTTCTAGCTTCGACTACAACCCTAGCTTCGACCCTACAACTTCGTCTTGCAACTTCAACCATGTAGCTCCTGCAAAAACCCTAAGACAGTTCTTCAAGAAATCCTTCTTTGACCAAGATAGATCTTCCCAAGGTTAATGAGGTCAAAATAGAGTATTCTCTCTTCCAAAAATTTGATACTGCAGTTTGATCTCCTATAATTCAAACCTCCAATTTTGATCTTCCTCGAAGTTATTTAAACCCTAGAATTCACATGTGTGAGAGGAATAAAGCCCAAAAATAGACTTTCTTCCTTCTTCTTGGATTCACCTTACCTTCTAAACCTTCACTCTCCTTTTCATGCCTTTCCCAACTTCAGACCAAACTTCTTCTTGAGAGATCGAACTTGTGAATGAATGTGCCAAATGAGTTCGAAGTTGTATGTATTCAATTGCCTTTCTAAGGGGTCGAATACCCTCCTTTAGGCCAACTTGAGGTTGACAAGGCCTACTTGTACTTTGGAGGTTTCCAGGACCTTCTAGAGTCAAAATAAATTATTTTACAAGTTACATCTTGCCCGAAAAGGTCTTATAAACATGATGTTGACTCTCATGACTCATGACAATAAATCCTATGACCTAACAAACCCTACAAGCACGAAGAACATGCTTTTAACTAGAATACCATCAATAAGAAACATGAAACCCATGCTTTAAAAATAACAAATTTTCTTTATTCTTTTGTTTGTTACATAAGATATACATATTGAAATGAGTACAACAACAATTATGAAGACCAAAACTAGTTACATTTACAAACGTTCCAACAACAAAAAGAAGTTACTACGAAGCCAGAGGGAGCTAAGGAGAAAACCACCCTCACCTACCTTTTCTATAAAGCAATAAATTCTAGTGATGAAATTCACAAGTGGTCAATGATATTCAAAGGTTCAAGATGATATGATAGCATCTTGTAATGGATCAGTGCCAAATTATTTTCGAGGGACAATGATTGGCTCCATGACTATAGAAAGATAATTTGCACATGACAGATTTGTTGGACTTGCAAAGGGTGTCGATGAAATTTGAAAGTCTTATAAGTCTAGAAGGATATGAATTGTATTGAAGTCTTGGTCGTGAGGGTTTGTGAAACCTTAGAACGAGACCTAAAGTGTCGAATGCCAGTGGAGTTTGCACTTGGTTCATCTTCCTATTAGCATGAATATGTCTTAGCTTGCAGTTGAGTTACCTTTGGTGTGGTTGGATTACTCGAGGATGAAAAAAACATATCTCATACAATTCATGCAAGGAAGGAAAGGAAAAAAACATGCATTAGTAGCTAATGATGAATACCAGGATGATCATTTCTAGATTGATGAGATTGCAAATGGATTTAAGAGATTTATGCAAGAAGACAAGGATCAAGAGGGAGACAATATTTCCCTACAATCCTCAGATCAACAGATGAGTACTTCATATCTTTCTTCCTCGATTATTATTACTTTATTTTTGGTCAGCCTCTTGTCTTTGTATCTTTGTTTGGTTATACTTGTTTCTTCCATGGCCTCCCAATGAGGTTTGCAAGTACATTGTGAAGGCTACGAAGGGAAATGATTATGCCAGCAGACGGAAACATCAAGAAGAACGAAGAAAAGTTTTTTGAAAGAGGATTTTCCTAGGATCAAGCATAAACTCAACAAGAGTGATTTTTGTTTGAGAGGGAGAAATTGTACAAGCATCTAGAACCATACTAAATGATCGAAAGATCTTATAGTTTAAAGGGAGCAGACAATCAAGTAGAGTGAAAGGATGCAACCTACTAGAGATCCAAAGGTTCTCTCATGATGATGAGGAGCAGGAGGCTCCCAAGGATGTGGGTTCAGGTCCTTTTGTACATGTGGAACATCATTTATATCATCAAGGACCCATTGAGCTAGTGGACCCACTTAGGGTCATTGTTCCAAAATCCAAGAAGAGGTTGACATGGCTTCGAAGGACATTGCAGGATGAAGAGGGGCATGCAACTTCCAATAGCACTTTCAGAGAAAGCAAGCGTCCTAAGAATTACTCAGGATATGCAACATTGATGAGTCACATCATTGATTCTTAGTCATCCAACTATGAGGATGCAATAGACTTAAATTTGGAAGGATTCCATGACAGAGGAATATCAGTCAATCATGAAGAATGATGTGTGGGAAATTTTTCCAAGACATGAAGGGAAATTAGTGGTGACTTCTAAGTGGATTTACAAGATCAAGCATGCGGTAGATAACAACATAAATAAGTCCAAAGCAAGATTCATGGAAAGAGGGTTCTCCCAAAAAGAGGGAGAGGACTATGAAGAGACATTTACTCTAGTTGTCTAGTACACTTCTATTAGAACTATTATTTCTATTGCTTCTATTATAGGTTGGATATTACATTAGATGGATGTAAAGATCACTTTCCTCAATGGAGTAAGAGGAAGAAGTGTACATAGAACAACCTCGGGGCTTTGAGGTACATGAGAGGGAGTCTCATGTTTGCACACTTAAGAAGGCCTTGTACAAACTCAATTAGGTACCTCGAGCTTGGTATCCTCAGATTGATGGATACTCAATGAGTCTTGGTTTTAACAAGAGAGATGTCGATCCCAATCTTTACTACGAGGTTGTCAAAGTGTAAGAGGGAGTTGACTTCTAAGTTCAAGATGAAGAATCTAGGTTTAATGGATTGCTACTTCGAATTATAAGTGTGGCAAAAGCAGGGTGAGATCTTCCTTGGTCAAAGGAAGTATATTATTACAATCCTTCAGAGATTTGCGATGATGGATTGCAATTGCATGGTCACTCCCATTGTGACAAATCTAAAGACGCTAAGAGGCTCTAACTCAAATTTGGTGGATCCCTCTATGTATTGATAATTGATCAAATCCTTGATGTATCTGGTTAATACCATCCCTGATATTTTCTTTGCAATGAACACTCTAAGCTAGTTCATGGTGGAATCGAGGAATGTACATTGGATTGTGGCAAAGCATGTGTTGAGATATATGCATGGTATAGTTAGTTATGGATTGACATGTCTCAAATGGTGAAGTACAGTTGCAATGATATACATATTTTGTTTGGGCATAAGTGCCAAAGATAGGAACAGCACATCAAGATGTTTCTTTAGTTTGGGTTTTGTAATGATATCGTGCATAAGCAGGAAGCAGACATATGTCATGCTCAACACTGTAGAGGCTGAGTATATTGTAGCTAGTATGGCGAGTTGTGAAGTAATGTGGCTTCGAAAGATGCTCAAAGGAATATTTGATCAGGTGCTGGAAAACAATTGTGATACATTGTGATAATCAAATTTGTGTGAAGCTTTCAGAAAATCCAGCTTTACATGATAGGTCAAAGCACATTGAGATCAAATACCACTACATCTAAGGCAGAGCACAAAAGGGAGTAGTAAGGCTCCAATAAATTTCCATGGAAAAGTAGGTTGCTGACATTCTCATAAAGCCTCTGTCCCAGATGAAGTTTGTATACTTCAGGGACAATCTTGAAGTGGTTGAGAATTCCTCCCTCGTTGAGAAGGAGCGTTGATGATGTAGCATCAGGGTAGACATTCTCCCTAGGTCAAGGGTATTGACCAAGTTCCATGTAATGTGGCTAGGGAGAATGGCCCAAATAGCATCAAGATCCACAGTGCTCCCCCAGTGAGAAGATTCTAACCATATTACCAAGGGTTACTTGGCTATTGGGTAGAGTGAGTGCCTAAAAGCATCGGGAACATATTTCTACCATTCAAGTGCAAGTGACAACATGGGGGAATGACAAATGGGCCCAAGGTTTCACTATTGGTTACAGAGAATTGCCCTGGTTCCAAGTGACAATTTGCTAGGTTAGTTGGTGACCCAAGGTAAGTTTTATTTTTACCCTGATCAGGCAGTACCTGACCATATCACCAAAGGGTGTTTGGCTAGTCGTGACTAGATCCTTTACATGATGTCGATGCAAAATTCTTTCCACGTGGTTCTGGAATAGAACATGAAGTGGATGGATACATTAACATAGCAAGCTCATTCAACCTTTTCTTGAAATGGAGAAATTTTCAGCTAAGTGGAACATCTGTGGAAGTCAAAGTGAATACCTCCCTAGCTAAGAGGAAGTTTTGATATTTTTGGTAGTTGTAGGAGGCATTCCCTAGCTACTCAAGTCAGCTAAAATAAAATCACATAAAATAAATTAAAATTCAATTGATTCATTCATCTTAGCTCCAATTGTTCAAGTTGTCCCAACCAAGGATACATGCCCCTTTAGCACCCTAAGATCACTATAAAATGGCATTAACCCTTCTCATTTCAGACACACATATTAGCAATCATCATTATAAAGAATAGTGGGCAAGAGAGAGTCAATATCCTCAAAGAAGAATCTACAGCCAAGAGAAAGCTTAATTGTATGGTCTGATTTTTGTGTTGCAAGAGGGATTCTTCCCTAGAGAAGAAGGTTGAGCTACCTACCTGCTGGATGAGGAGAATGTGTTGCCTAGATTTTAAGGAAGAGTTGGGAATCTTTTTTTTCCTTGGTGGAGGTATGAATCGCTAGAAGTCTATTGTAGGTGCACCAAAAGGCCTCAAGTTGTTGCAGGAAGGTCAAAAAGGCCTCAGGACCGAGCGCAGGCAGAAAAGAGAGGGTCACGACTAATATAATCCCATATGACGTAGGTTGTAGATAAAGGAGGGGGGTTGGGAGGCCTCAAAGGCATGGGAGACAAGGCTGAGGTATCATAGACCTTGGAAGAGGCCAGGGAAGGTGGTTTGGGGGTTGTTGTTCATGAAAGAGGTGTAGACCGAGGACAGGGCTGGAAGTAAGGGATGAAAGTTGCCATAGGGTTAGTCTAACACTAGGAGCTTCAAGGTTGACTTGTAAAATTCAGATTGGACTTATATGGAATTGAACAATTTCTCCTAGAAAAGACTGTTTGGTTTTCTCCTGAATTTGGGTTGCCCATGGCTAAATACTGGTGTATGTTGTGCATGGTTATTCTATTATTATCTTTATTGTTTTTATTGCATTTACAATTGAATTTTCTAAGTGTAATTGCTTCATGATATCTTGGGATGTGCTAAAGTAGTATTATATGTCATTGGAAGTAAGTATCTATTACATAAATTTGTGCTTGTCTAATTAGCACTCAATCCTAGGCCCATCATTTAATATTAGTGACGAGAATTGGATTAAATGTTGCCTTACTTTGAAGGGATCTGGTGCAATGTTGATTCTTTGAATGCTTATTAGTGCAATTTGGTTAGATGTTTAGAACATGTCAACCATATGATTTAAGAGGCATATTTGAATCAAACAAAAAGATGCATCCCTGAAATCTCGATCCCACAATTAAAGAAAATGTTGGTTAAATAGTGAAAATTAAATTTATGACTTTTTGGGCTCGAAATGGCTGGTAGAAAAGAGTTTACCTACTGCTATAGTCCTCATATATATCGACATGGAGCCAATACGAGAGGCTTGTCTTCTCAAATAATGTTTTTAGCAATGTTGCAAACATTGGCATCATGATAAAATCAAAAAGGATGTGGAAAACCAAAATATTATAAAAATCAAGAAAATATCGATAGAAATCAGCGAGATTAAGATACCACCAAAATATCTATAAAAATCGGCAAACATCGGTTAGGCCAAAAATATGTGAATTCACAATTTTATCACAATAAAATCGAGATGTTTGCAACACTAGTTTTTGTTTCACTATAGCTCTTAAGCAAGCGAATAGGTAGTTTCAGGGGACCTAAGGGACTTTTGATATACTCAAGGTACATGGAAGTAATGTCCATGTTCAAGTTTGTTTCAAGCAATACTTCGAATAGGTACCAACAAGAGTTACCAAGACCTCCAACAAGGCCAACCTTAAGCTCAATAAGTAGCCTCTTGAAGTCTCAGGTATTCCTATATGTATGCTTCCCAAGCCACAATTTTAAATTCCTAATGAAAGATGTTGCTACTATTTTAAGACAACAAAACCTGTTTCTAGCCTAAAATCTCTAGAGGGCTTCTTGCCTAGAAATATGTCTGGCCATGTTAAACATTATTGTCTTTGTTCAACCAAAAAATAGATACAAATACTAAATACAGATTACATGAACCAAATGACAAAGTAAATCATATGCTAATGAAAGACCATGAAATTAAAGAAAATGCTCCAATAAATGAATTAATCATTCAATCATCCCAATGTGTGTTTAATCAAAGACACCTTGTTATAGCATTAATAATGTATGGGCATATCAAATATAATTTAGACATCTTATGATAAATATTTGATTTCCATCCCACAGACATCAATGGTAAAATGAAATCTTATTACCATGCACCAAAAAAATTATTCCATTTGCCAAGAAAAAATTGAGCATATTACAAGAGAAGATTTAAAGAAAATGATATGTCAATATATGTCCTCAAGTGTGATTTTGTATCTTGTGTTTCGACAACATTCATTAAGATAGTTGAGACCAACATAAATGATCCACTAAACATTTGTGCATATGACTGAGTAAAGTTGTGCAGTGAATGGTCCAACAATTTTTTTTTTATAATAGAGTGATGCAGCTTATAACAAAGATCAACAAGAATTTAAGGAATACAGAATAATGCCATTAATGTGTTTTATTTCAAGAATTTAAATTTGGGTTTAAACTTTGTTGTTTGGAAATGAAATGAAAGCACATGAAATCGAATGTTATCTTAACCATTCGAAAATGAATTTGGACAGTATTGTGGAAAAGTACCACTATTTCTAAAGTCTAACAAAATCATTCAGACTCAGTTAATATGATTTCAATGTTGTCTAATTTAGCTATTATGTCAATCTATAGATTTATTACCAAAGAATTGGTTTAAGAAAACATCATTTTGTGCAACATGAGAGGAAGAGAAAATTGAAACCCAAATTTGGCCCTTTGAGAGATCTAGTAAAACAAGCCAAATTAAAAAAATGATAAGAAATTACCTTGGGGTTTATTCATGCAATCATGAGATCCATGTGAGCCCTATTTGTTGTTTGACTTTTGTTCAACTAGAAATGAAGGTTGTATCCCTAACACATGCAGGGTTTTGGTTATAAACCAAGGGAAAAAAAGAAATCACAATATTTCTCAGTACGTCCACATTAGATTGGTTGGACAAGAATTAGATTTTAAATGTAGTATGGTACGATCTGGGATAAAGAATTGCAAGAAGCTAAGAGAAAATGCCACATTAGGAGGGCCTAACTCTTTGTGGATCAACTTTGTATTGAGCTAGTTTCTATTCATTCCAACAAAGTGGCTCAGATCCATACTTTCAAGGGTTAATTTGTGGGTTCCAAGCTCGAGTTAATGTTCCATGTGATCATTTTTTATTTTTTGGTTTTTTACAATTTTTTCCTCTATCTCTTAATTTCAAACGAAAGTTCTTCTTTGTTGTAATTAAATTTTTTGTATCTTGATTTTTTTTAAGTTCTAGAAGATTTATTAAAATATTATATCATAATAAAGTGGTCAAAGCACTTTTTCAAAACTTCTAGAAAAGTATTTGAGACTAGTTGTGTTCATACGACCAACTAGTTCAGTTTTACATCAAATATTCTTTCAATTATGAACATGGATATAAAGAAAATGAGATACCATACATGTGCTAGCAAAAACCTTATTTATTGAAATAATTATCCAAATAGTATTGTATGAACACGAATGTTTATATATATTGTTCAAAGATTATGCACTATGTAATCCTCCATATCAACTAACATGATTTCGAATGCATAGCCTCGAACCTATGATGACACATAAAGTCTCAACTAGTTGTTAGGTACCAACATAGATAAAATAACTTAGCACAAATAACTCAAGTCAGTGCTACCAATATACATGAAATAAGTCATCAGGAACAACCTTAAGTTTTTTACATGTGTCTATGGGCTAGGACATAAGGTATTTCTAAAGTCATTCGGTTAGAATAGGTAAATTATGTAAATTCGAAATGAGAATAAAGGAAAACTTATAAGAGAAAACTCAAATTTATATCTTACTCAACTAGCCAAGTAAACTATGGCTAGAGTTGTCCTTTTTTTAATCTTGTCCAACTAGTCAATTAAACTATGGCTAGGAGTCTTCATTTATTGGAGAAACCTTTTTTTAGGGAGTCTTTCCTACTTTGGCTTGCACACACTTTCCCTTTTTTTTCTTTTGATTATCCAATATTTTTTAAGTCTTTTTTTCTTTAGATAGGCATTTTTCTCTTAGGACTTTGAAAGGGCAGGGGCCATAGTGAAGTAGTTGTACTTTATTTGATTTATTGATAACCTCTTTAGCCCTTTTTTTTATTTGATTTATTTAAGGTTCACATTTTTCTTGTCTTCTTTCTCTTCATTTTTGAGCCTTTTTTTATGACATTTGATGAGTTTCCCATAAGTTGGGGGTGTTGATTTTATGGATGAAATAAAAGGAAATTAGCAAGAAGTGTTAAGAATGAAGGTAATATAACTATGTTACCTGCCTTGATTTCCTAGTCATACCTAATGGCGAAGGTTAATATAGACTTATCCATAGACAATTATACCTCGACATGGTTTGATAAAGTAATGAGGTAACATCTTTACTGAGTTATATGTGATCAAGTATCCATCTAATTCCAAGTACACTTCACAAGAAAATCAAAACTCAAGCATTAATTCTAAGTAAGGGAAACCAGACAATGAAACCATACCAACTGTAACCTAAAGTATCACGCAACATCACTGAGCACAACCATCTTGAGAGAATTGGGCACCAAGAATGAAATACCATTGTATTCATGATGATTTACCAGCGCAAGAATGCACTTTATGGGATGGAAAAACAAGTCCAAGAAGTAACAAATCACAGCCATCCATCTAGTATCCATTGTTCGAGGGAGTTGCCTGAAGGGAAACACTTACCACTAGCGCAATCTAGGCAAAGAACAGTGGACACCAGATGGATCCTACATGGTGTGTCTTAAATGAAAATTGTTTGATTGGTAAAGTGCAACAACATTGCCTATCATAGACCTCAATTCCACCCTCTATATGCATCCTTGCATGGCAAGAAAAAGAAATAGATCATTAAGAAATAGAAAATATTGATGAATTCTACACGAGTTGAGATTGTTGCTTGAGAATCAATCATTGAGCATCTATGTGGATCAATCTGTCGAAGATTATGATGTGAAACACTCATTCGGTCTACAATGACGACCACTCTAAATAACAAAAATGTAAAAACCAAATTACAAAGATAAATTATGTGCCACTTGACTGTTCAAATCCTAATTTAACGACCAAGTCAGGGATTGGATGCAATGTGCATCTTTATATGTGCACATTTGAGAATGGACACATACACAAGCAAGATATCTTAGATATGTATGTGCTATCCTTCTTTACACTCAAGGCATGCAAAACATCATTAGTGGGTCTTGAAATGGAAGAAAATATTCAATATTCATGTTTCGATTGTCTTAGTACATAAAGAGGCCCTCTCAAGTGATTGATGCAAATTGCTACCAAAACAACTTGACAAGAGATGTAAGGATCAATAAATAGTTACCAACCATTAGAGATAAATAAAATACCAAATGTGGCTACCTTTCTGACTAATAAATAGATTCAGTTATAAAAGTTCTCGGGTTTGAATTCTACATAGCTCATCAGAGTCAAATGCTTGCTAAGGCTCAATAATTGCATTAACAACTTATGTCAGGGATTTTAAACCTCATGTGTCTAGTAATTATGCACCTTGCTTTCCTTAAATATATGTCCCATATGTACCAACTACTCTTCTCATAGATGACTACTATGAAAGAGTCACAATTCCTCACCATCCATGGAAAACTACCATGAGGTTGCGAGGCCCTTAAGACACGAGGAGCTTCGATACCATGTTTAGAAGTAGAACACAAAAACTTGTCAGAAAATGCTTTAAGCCACATTCTACATTCTCATGTAGCATATTTCCACTGATATAATTTTATAGTACACGAATGGAACCACCTCATAAAATAGATTTCGCTCACCCTAACACCTCATTGAGAGATGAGCCTAGGAAGAGGTGATATAAGATCTAATACAAATTGCATCCTATAATGTGAAATACATTAAGGTGATGTGGGACTTCATGTATGTATAGGGAGTCATAAGCTAACAATTACCATGTTGGATCCCTAGTGTGTATATAAAGGTTGTGTTCATTAAAAATTTGAGCATCTTTAAGGTCAATCAAAATGTAAGATAATTTTCTTGAACCAATCCTCCAGCTTGTTGATTTTTGTAGCATTGGATGTGTTCTAGCCACAAAATTTGGTGGAGGGGCTAGGATACATGTATTCTCCAAAACCCAAAATCGTTTCTGGAAATTCCACCTAAAGACGACTTAATTAAAATAATTAATATTTTTTAATGGTGCATAAATCTAAACCTAGGAAAACTGATTAATTAAAGGATATTAATTAAGTCATGGTGAGAATCGTCTAGAAGAAGACATGGATCGATTTCTAGTTAATCTTAGCCATCGATTATGTTTTAATCTTGGACGTTGAAGCCTCAACAAGAGATTATAAGAAGAAATGCGATGGGGGTTGGAGAACACACTTCAGACACCAAGGAATTTGATTTTGTTGGGAAATCGATCTTTAGAGTAGCAGTTGTGTGTTGTCGAAGGTGATTCAGTAATATCGAAGCAATGAGAGAGCGACAGGGATAGTAAGGTAGGGAGGAAGATTTTCCAGCCCAATGAGTGCATAGCAGAGAGACAAATAATTCCACAGAAAGGTTGACGCAGTACAGAGAGGCAACACAGAGCTTCGGAGGGAGATCCGTATTTTGTTGAGGAGAAGTCAAAAATTAAGTGCCAGAAGATGGAGTGGGAGCCCAAAGGCCAAGAAGATCGAGTTTCTAGTGTAGCAGTTGATCAGGCAGCAAGAGACATTGGTCCAAGCTGGGTGATGCAAATCTGCGTACGGTGACATAGAGGCAGCAAGGAGTAGCTCATCTTGAGTCAAGGTCAGTGTCGAATCAGCGGTGGAAGTGAGATTTTTCTCACTAGACTTCTGCTAGTCATTTTATTTGTATGGAAAGCTAGATTTGAGCTTCCATACATTTGTACTCATATTTACTAGTGCACAATAATAAAACCCTCAGTTGTTGCACCAGTTTTCCCAAGTTGGGCTTTTTTAGGGACATTTGTCCAAAATTAACAGTGTTATTTGTGTGTACACATCTATTCTTTCAGCATTATTTTTCTTCCGCAATATTCATTTTGTGAAGGTTGCAATGTATTAGTTTTGATATTTGTCGTAGGAAACTACAAATAATTCGTTCAATTAATTTAATAAATAGAAGAAACATAATCATTTGTTGTAGTAGGATTCGGGGTTTTTGAATTTTCACATGGTATCAAAGCACAGATAGAAGGTGTAGAGCTCAGTAGCAAAAGAGGAGAAGGTACGAATTTTTGTGTAGGCATCAGTTCAAAACCCTCGAGAGACAATGCAGTGCTTGGGCCAGGAGGGTTAGTTTCTGAGGAAAAATCATTTCTCTAAGAGAGTCGACAAAGAATAGATTTTCTAGATCAAAGGTTACTAGAGGCAGAGGGAGACGCGGTATTTTTTCCTTGCAGAGAAGATCTTCAGTTGGGACGCAGTTATTTTGTAGCAGTTTGCTAGTGAAAAATAACGTCAGGAGGAAGGAAGAGCACACACTGAGGGAATTCTTTCCTAAGGGGACTGCTAGCCCAGAAGTTCAAATTTTCCTAGCAGAGAAGCAATAGAGGTAAGCATATTTTCCCACTCCAACAAAGAGTGCATAGAGCTAGTCAGCAGTTGCGCAGAGAAGAGGAGGAATTTTCCATTTTTGCAGAGATGGCATCATCAGGGCTGAGCGATCAGGATCGATTGGAGGGAGCCTCCAACTATGTGATCTGGAAGGCAAGAATTTCCTGTCTTCTAGATGAGTACGATCTCAAAGCTTATATCAATGGAGTGGTAGTTGTACTCGCAAATGTAGATTCGCTTAAGGACTACAGGAAAGAGCTAGCGAAGATTCTCGATGGGGTTCGAGATCACATAGTGTCTCACATAGCTGGCAAAGATACTACCAAACATATGTGAGAAGCACTTGCTACACGATATTAGGGATCTTCCGTGCAGTGGAAGATGTATCTTGAGGAGAAGATGAGATGCACGAGGATGCAGAAAGGGGAATGTATAGACCCATTCATTATTAGGCTTCAGGATATCTGAGATCATTTGTTTGTTGTAGGATCAGCGCCTCAACCTACATAGTTGACGCGATTTGCTCTAAACAACGTTTCTGAAGAGTGGCAAGTCTTCGTCTATAGTATTCTGGGCAGAGAAAAGTTGCCAAATTGGGATCGTATGTGGGTTGATCTATAATAGGAGGAGATGAGGCGAGACTTGGTGAAGACCACCAACATTAGCAATAGCAGCAGCAGTGGGACAAAGCAAGTAAAGGAAGAGGAAGATGTGGCCCTCGCATCAAAGGGGCAACAAGAGTGGTGCATGAGAAAGAAGGACATTTGCAAAGTGAAATGCTTTAGATGTGGTGAGCTTGGCCACTACAACACTCAATATCCTCTCAGAAAGAAGGACAAGGAGGAGATGTAGGATCAGCAGGCTGCATCCGCGGAGATTGACAGGTTGTCCTCCAGATTGGAGGAAGAGTTTTCCATGATCGTTGATATACCTCTAGAAGAGAGGTGGGGTGATTTGGTTTTGTAGCCCCAAAGAGCTACAGGATGGGTAGGATTCTTGAGGATGTCCACCAATCCAATCAGTGCATAGCAGAGAGGTAGAGAATTCCATAGAGAGGTCAACGCAGTGTAGAGAGGCAGCGCAGAGCTTCGGAGGGAGATCCGTATTTTGCTGAGGAGAAGTCGAAATTTAGTGCCCAAAGCTGGAGTAGGAGCCTGGAGGCCAGGAAGATCGAGTTTCCAAAGTAGCAACTGATTAGTCAGCAAGAGAGACATTGGTACAAGCTGGGTGATGTAGAGGCAACACAGAGGTAGCAAGGAGCAGTTCATCTTGAGCCAAGGTCAGTGTCGGATCACCGGTGGAAGTGAGATTTTTCTCACTAGACTTCTGCCAATCAATTTCTCTGTATGGAAAGCTAGATTTGTAATCAAACTTACTACTGCATAATAATAAAACCCTCAGTTGTTATACCGGTTTTCCCATGTTGGGTTTTTCCAGGGACATTGGTCTAAAAATAATTGTGTTATTTGTGTGTATGTGAATCTATTCTCCCAACATTATTTTTCTTCTAAAGTATGTTAGATGATCCAAAAATACAATTTTATCATAGGTTATAAAATTAGAATAAAATAATTATTAATTTAAGATATTAAATTAATAATTATTATTCTAGAATGTTTAATTATTTAATAGAGACTTTTAGAATTAGCATATTGTTGTAACTAGATATGACTCTCCAAATGTGTCGTATCTAAGGCTTTATTTTAGGAGATTAGTTAGCTAGTTGGTTTGAATAACATTTATTGTAAATGGACACTTGTTATTTAATAAGTGATCCATAATTAGAGGTAGTTAGGACATGGAGCTTATATATAGCTCATTGCAAGAGTGTTTGTGTTATTCGGGTGTAAACTCTTGCAAAATCAATTATGTAATTGTTTTTTTTCTGATTAATAAAATTACATGTCTTAGGACACTTTTGCCATTTAAGTATTTATTTTGTGAAGGCTACAGTGTATTAGTTTTGATATTTGCCGTAGGAAACTGCAAATAATTTGTTCAATTAATTTAACAAATAGAAGAAACTTAATTAGTTGCTACAGTAGGACTCTGGGTTTCCGAATTTTCACACAGCCTTGTTTGTCTTTGTATTTGTGATGGTTGTACTTAATTTTCCTTTAAAAATGAGAATGTTCAAGATAATCTCATATCCATAATATTCAGTTACGAATTCGATAACAACCTCTAATTCACCTGATCATTTCAACTTCACAGCGTTGAGCATTGTTGAAAGCCACCCCTTTGATAAGAGTGCCTTTCATTTCAACCTCAAGTTGAGCGGAAATGAGACTCCAACAATTTTCCTCTAGATCACGGTCCTCTTTCCAAAATATCACAATTATTCAAAGAAATTGACGGAAAGATAAAAGCACATTCAAGGTAAAGCTCCAATGCATACAAATACAATGTTAAATATTCTTCTATTTTTGTAATTTTTATCCTTTTCACATATCCCAACTTTGAGACTTTCCAAGAGCCTTTTGAGTTTTCATAGTGATCTTGTAGTTCCTATGGCAATAGAGAAATTCTTTACGGAAGATGATTGGGGAAAGTATATGTTTTATTTAAGTTGCAACCCACTTCCCGCATAATCTCTGTAGATGGATCCATCTATGCATAATTTGCATAAAAAATACGCACGTGAAATGTATAATACATGCAAATTGAACGGTCTAACATTTTAGCTATTCTCTCATGTTAACTGCAGATGCACCAATGCATAACTTACATTAAGGCTCATTCAAGTATTCAATGGAGGAAGGGCGGGCCAATGCTGTACAAAGTCCAAGCCCCTACAGACACAATTTTCCTTGTAAGTTGGCCATATTAACCTGGTGCTTCACAAGTTTTCTGGAATATTCCATATTTAAACAAAGTCTTTAGTAAAGAAGTTACAGTTACCTTCTGAACAAGAGTTGACTTCTTTGGTTTCCCTGTATATCTGTGGCCTGTTATTTTGATCCAATCTTCGTGGATTTCCTTTCGAGTCAGAACAAGATGAAATTTAGGGAGAATCAATGGCAAAGGTTGAGGTTCCTCTTGAGCAACTCTTTGTGACATTCGACATGATTTCTTGAGACATTTTCCAGTTGGTTGATCAGGTGTTGACACCATATCAAAATATCCCTTCCTGCAAACCAACATAAACACAGAAATAAACATGAATTTTAAACTGATATGCATCTTCGAGGTATAAAGTTTGTATATTTAAAATTTGGACTAAAGAAGACAGCCCCTTTATACACTGTAGGTCATCCCCAGGAGCAACACCAGAGGAAACATTAGTAAAGGTGAAAAGAAAACTACTAGAGGATGTCTATCCAAGGAATGAACAAAACAAAGCACCTAAATTATATCAGAAACTGCATTAGACCACTAAGCTAAGCATTTCCCTACTGCTAAAAACGATAACATGGAAAATGCTGGCTTTTCAAATAAGCTGAAAAAGGAAACCAGAAAACAGCATCCATGATTATCCAACATACCTGCATTATACACTAGACAAAGACACCGCAGACATTTTCATGTTTACTGTACTGTAGTAAATATCAATCAGAAAAATATTGATCTATAACAAAATGGCAGGGGAACCCTATTCACCATCTAGTTGTTCTGATCAAGAGGACCTCTCTGGTACTCATTCTTTGCCTTAATTCAAAGAACCAATGCAACATCTCATTAATGAAGGGAAAAAGGAACCGATTCCTCACCAAAACCCAGAGGTATGCATGGAAAGAAATTTTTCCAAACAGATTAATGAGATTTGCCCAAAAGAAATCTTGGCAGATATTACAAACTGAAAACACTAGGTCTCATCTACTGAACCCTGAGGCTTTGTCCATCAGAGAAAACAATTAGAAATTGGATATTTACAAAAATTGAAGTTGTAGGAAATGTCAATTCTAGGTAGACAAAGATGCCACATTCAAAGATGACAAGGATACCATATTTAAAGGAACCTGGTTTTTAAACCAGACAAACCTCTACATGAAATTTTGGGAAACGGGATTTGACCCAAGAGTATAAATTCTATCCAAAGCACTGGTTTTGTGTGTTTTTACCCTACCTATGGTATTCTAGAATGAAGTTGAATTAAAAGCTATTGGAGATGGACTGAGATCCTAAGTATCGAAAAATCAACATAGGAAAGGGAAACCATGAACTCTGCCAAGATCCATGTCAATTTGGCTTTGAGAAAATGCTTGCCTAATAGGATGAAACTCAAGATCGACGTGTGAATAGGTGGAGCATGATGTTGAGTATGAAAACAAATGATTCAACTGCGAACTTTGTCAGAAGTATGGGCATTTTGAAGAAAGGTGCACCCAAAGTTCTAAAAATGCTACTTAGATTAAATATCAGCAACCTCTGTTGGTAAGAAATCCAAAGCAGATAACGAAGCTCCATTTCCATTAAAGAAGAAAAGCACTTAGGTCCCAAAAACTTAGATTCAACTATAAAATGGCTTTTCTCCCTAGATCTTGTGGAAGCAATTGCTTCGGAGCAGGAGATTAAGACCTCAACGAATCAAGGTATGAACCCTAGCCCTTCAGAATCTCTCAAGGATAATATCTAAGAGGATAAGGATATTGAAGATCAAAATTATGTGGATGTTGTTACTCATTTAGAAAGAGAAACAAATGAGATAATGGGATCAAGTATAAGACCATGAAGAATGCTATGGACCCAAACTATAGATTGTTCATGAACTCTCACGACACAGGTTACTTTGTAGTAAAGAAATAAAAAACAATATGCAATACCAAAAAAGACAAAATAGTCACTACAACACAAAATATTCAAAAAGGTCTACTCATTTTCCTTTATTCAAATCAGATGACAATCACAATTCTGGACTATCTCAGGCATATAGTCCACTCACCCTCTCTCTCTCTCATGCCTTCTCTATGGAGTTGCAATCCTTATGTGCTGTTCCTCTACACTCAATCTACAACCTTGAACTCTTCTCCTCACTACTAATATCTGCTAACTCTAGAAATATTCTCGATCCCTTGTACTCTTTTTCCTTGAGCATTGAATCACTCCAATGCCACTCTTCCTCTTGAAGCAACTTATCTCCTTTACCCTCCTTACAGCCTCTCTATGCCTTCGTTTCACAAAGTAGTTTGCCAACAATTCTTCCTTCACTTGAAAACCAAAATCTCACTCAAGATCAGCTTCAAGACCAGCCCAATCTCCTTCTTGTTGCACAAACTATTTTCCATTATCACAATCTTTGGGCTCCCAATGACCTCAACCACCTTCTTGCAACGGTTCGTCTTCACCTGATACAACCTCACTACAATATCATCACCACTTCAACTTCCTATTCTTGACCTTTCATCTTCCCTTACATAGTAACATACACAATAATCTATCTTCCCACATGCACATTCGTTGCACCTATCGTTTCTTCCACACGCATGTTTTGCACTTCTTTCTTGTTCTACACATAGAATGTTTTCTGCTTGTTGTTTCTTTTACATGCCATCATCTTGTTTGCATGTCCAAGCCTGCCTCTCATTCTGCATGCTCGCTTTATCACTTGTCTTCTGTGGTGATTCATCTAGATGTTCTTGCATCAAAATCCCTTCATTTCCCCTAGGATAGAGAGAGGTGAGTGCTTTGGGGATTATAAAGGCCCTTATTCCCTAACTCCCTAGTGAACCTAGTCAAACAATGTATTATTATTGCAAATTACACTTTTCCTTATAATTTTCCGTATCTCATTGTACATAGCTCATAGGAGGCTTGGCCGCACTTGATCACAAACCTAAAGATGTACATTCTATTGTTGTACTAGGAAAATTGGGAAAACGAGATCACTCTCCAACAGTGCCACAGTTATATAATACAACAAAGGGCATACCATATGTGTACACATTTGCAACAATATCCTTTCTACTTGCATCCTTGCTCTGCCTATTGGGCTTTCTATTCTTGATTGTGAGTATTTTCATTGTTATGTGCACATATCAATTGAGATCAAAGCCTTAAGATGAGGCTTCTCAACAGCTTCACCATTTTGGTATCCTTTGAGATTTTTTTGCTATCTGAAATATGTATTCGATCTTTTTTTTCAAGCAATTCAGGGAGCAAACAGGTAACCTTTTTATACTCGGATTACCAAATTTGCTTCTTCATATTATGTGCCATTTTCTACAATATCTAGCCCTAGTCACATTTGTCCATTCAACTGATTTTTAGATCATTTTAATTATCCAACCCACATAAAGGTTCCATTCTACTGATTTAACATGCAGAATGGTCCTGGACCCTGGTAATACTTGAAACAGGAAGACTTCCAGGGTAACTAAAGAAAGTACATTGTCACTTTGTACAGTCTCTTTTCACTTCGGGTTAGTTCTCGCAAACCTTAGGAGGAAAATCCCTAGGCAATCTGGAAACAAAATATGAACTAGAATACCAAAAAAGTTTCCAAACTGTGACATTTACTTGCTTTTATCTAAAAATCAGACCTAGAATCTGTTTGAAATTACTCTAGACAGCAGGCTGTAATTTATATTTACACCTTGTTACACAACAAAATGGGTAACCCCATAGAAGAAAACTTTCCTCCTACATTTGACAACCAGCTGGATAGCCAGCCAGCCAGCAGCCCCTGATATCTACTATTTGATGATGATATGTCATGTGCCTTGCCATTTGCATCAGCCACATGCCTCTCCTCATCCAACATTGTGACTTGGAAAGGTGGACTACTATTCAAAAGGTACTTTGATTATTTTGCAATCAAGTGCTTATACTGGTTTGTTTTGGGTATTTAGAATGGATAAAGGGGTGATCTAGAAGATTGACCAATCTTAACTGTAAATCTGTTCTCTCACTTTACAAGGGGGTTAATCTTTAGCCCTAGTATGTGAAAAGTCGGCTAACCCTGAATCCTATTGCAGTGATTGATGTTATTTCTTCTATTTGTTAATTTAATTAAACAAACTATTTGTTGTGTGCTACGACAAATATCGTAACAAATACACTACAGCCTTCACAAAACAAATACTGCAGAATAAATAAAAACGCTGAAAGAAATAGATGCACACACAATATGACACCGTTTTTTTGGACTAAGTCCCTGAAAAACCCTAACTCGGGAAAACCAGTGCAGCAGCTGAATATTATGTAGTAGTGAAAAATGAGTACAATCTATGGATGCTTAAACTAGCAATCCAAACAGACAAATAATTGGCAATAATAACTAGTGAGAAAAATTTCTCACTCCACAGGCGATCCAACATTGACCTTAGCTTGAATTGAGTTACTCCTTGCTCCCTTTGTGCAGTCACTGCATCATCCTACATAGTTATTGCATCCCACAAGCTCAGAACTGCATCTCCTCTCACTGTCTTGTCAGCTACTGTCTGGGAAACTGATACTCTTTGCCTCTAAACCCTCTGCCCAGCTTCTGGCTCAGAATTTCTCCTTCGCCTTAGAAAAACAGAAATCTCCCCAAGAGGGCTTTGCGCTACCTCTCTGTGGCAGTCACTGCCTCTCTGCAATGTTCTCGCCGGAACTGGAAAAGCTTCCTCCGACCTCACTCTCTCTGCCCCTCTCTCACTGCTTCGATCTCACTGAATCACCTCTGGCAACTGAATGCTACTACTCTGGAGATCGATTTCCCAGCAAAATCGAATGCTCAACTGATTTGGTGTGTCTTCTCCAAGCCCCATCAACTTCTTCTTATAATCCTCTGTTGAGACTTCAATGACCATGATTAAATCTTAATCGATGGCTAGGATTAAATAGAAATCGATCCATGTACTTTTCTAGAACATTCTCACCATGAATTAATTAATTTTGATTAATTAGTCATATTCCCTAAGTTTAGACTAAGAAAATATAAAAAAAACGAATAATAATCTAATTAAGTCATTTCTAAGCAAAATTTCCATAAACAATTTCTGGGTTTTGGAGATCTCATGCATTCTAGCCTCTCCACAAAATTTCAAGACTAGAACACATCTGATGCTACAAAAAATAACACTCCCTCTTAGCGAGGAATGTGTTCTAGTGTTGCTGCTCCCTGTAGCAACACTCTGTCTCTTCATGATCTCTTGTTACGCTGTTGATGTCTGGTTGTTGTTGCCCACCAACTATTGTGAACTCTGAAATGTGTTGCATCTATGTTGTTGCTAACTCTGTTGAACTGATGCCAACACTACATCTACACTGCAACTCCCTCTCCATCTGTTATTGCTAAAACTGCAACATCTACAACTAAAAATCATCCTAAATAGTAAATACTGAATCAACTGTGATCATTATGATGCATTTGTCACCCGAGTCTCTGACTACTACTAGTATCTGTGCTGTCACGGAGGCATCTGCGCTGCAGCTGACTCTGCACTGTGCCATTCTGTACTGTTGTCAACTCTGCACTGCGTTGCCCAGCATCTGATTGCAACTAGACTCTGCGTTTGTCACTCTAGCATCTACTGCCATTGATCAATCCTACTACAACATGTTGTAGGCCCCTGTAGCAAGGTATTGATTCAAGAGGTGGACCTCCTCAAGAATCCTACCCATCTATAGCACTCTGAGGCTACAATACAAAGTCACCCCATTTGACTCCTGCGGATATGTCAACAAACATGGTGAAGTCTTCCTCCAGCGTAGAGGACAACCTATCCATCTTTGTTGATGTTTCTGCTGGTCCTGCTTCTCCTCCTTGTCCTTCTCCCTGAGAGGACACTGGGTGTTGTAGTGACCAAGCTCACCACATCTGAAGCACTTGACCTTTGACAGGTTCTTCTTCTTTTGTTGCCCCCCCTGTCCCTAACTGGGACCCTTCGATGCAAGGGCCACATTCTCCTCTTCCTTCACCTACTTTGATCCGCTACTGCTACCACTCATAGATCTCTTTATTAGGTATCGTCTCAACTCCTCTTGCTGCAAATCAGCCCACATCCTATCCCACCTTGGAAAGGTTTCTCTGCCGAAGATACTTTGGACAAATACTTGTCACTCCTCTGAGACACTGTTGAGTTCCAATCGCACTAGCTCTATGGGTTGAGGCACTACCCCAAGAACTGACAACTGGTCCTAGATCTCCTGAATCCTGGTGAGGAAGGGGTCTATGCGTTCTCCTTATGCATCCTGGTGCATCTCAGCTTCTCCTCTAAGTACATCTTCCGCTGCTCGGAAGTGCCTTGGTACAGTGTGCAAAGTGTATCCCACATCTCTTTGGTCATTCCCTTGGCTACTATGTGTGACACAACATGATCCTAGACACCATCTAGGATCAATCTCTTTGCCCTCGCCATCTCCTTTTTGTACTCCTTTAGTTGATTTGCATCTATGGGGATAGCAACCGCTGCATCTATGAATGGTTTCAGGCCATATTCATCCAGAAGGAAGGACATCCTTGCCTTCCAGATGACATAGTTGGAAGCATTGTCCAACCTATCCTGATCTCATAGTCCGATAATGGCCATCTCAACAAAAATAAGTCAGAATCCTCCTCTTCTCTTCTACTCAACTATTGCTAGGCCCTACACACTCCCTGCTGGAGTGAGTAAATCTTCTCACAACAACTCCAAATCTGCAAGAGAAAATCAAACTTCTGAAGCTAGAAGTCCCTTGAGGAAAATTTCCCTCAGCGTGTGCTCTTTCTTCCTCCTGGCGTTATTTTTCACTAGCAATCGCTGCAAAATACTGCATCTAGCTAGAGATCTTCTCTACAAGGAAAATATTGGCTGCTCCCTCCGCCTCTGGTAATCCTCAAACTTGAGAAATCTGATTTCTCTGTCGCTCTCTCAAAGAAATCGATTTTTCCTGAAGAAATTGACCCTCTTGGCCAAGAAACTGTGTTGCCTCTGAGGGTTTTGAACTGTTGCCTACATAGAGAAATGAAATTCCTCTTCCTTCTGCCACTGAGCTCTCTGGCTTACAATATGTGCTCTGATACCATGTGAAAATTCGGCTAACCCCAAATCCTATTGCATCAACTGAAGTTATTTCTTCTATTTGTTAATTTAATTAAACAAATTATTTGTTGTGTGCTACGGCAAATATCGAAACAAATAAACTGCAACCTTCACAAAACATATAATGCGAAAGAAATAAAAATGCTGGAAGAAACAGGATGTACACACACAATATGACACCTTTATTTTTGGACTAAGTCCCTGGAAAAACCTAACTCGAGAAAACCAATGCAGCAACTAAGGGTTTTGATATTATGCAGTAGTGAAAACTGAGTACAATCTATGGATGCTTAAACTAGCAATCAAAACAGAGAAATAACTGGCAATAATAACTAGTGAGAAAAATTTCTCACTCTACAGGAGATCCAATGCTAACCTCAGCTTGAATTGAGCTGCTCCTTGCTCCCTCTGCATCAGCCTATGCAGTTCTTGCATCCCACAAGCTCGGAACTGCATCTCCTCTCACTGTCTCATCAGCGGCTGTCTGGGAAACTAATACTCTTTGCCTCTGGACCCTCTGCTCAGCTTATTGCTCAAAATTTATCCTTATCCCCAACAAAATGGAAATCTCCCGAAGAGGGCTCTTGATTTAGAAATGGGGCTCTTAGGCTTCTTGTCTAACTTACAAGAACCTCCCCCACTTCCAAAGCTTTAAATTTTCCCAAGTCTTAATGATTAACCAATGCACATTTAAGAAATGCTTGAAAATATAGGTGTATGCTTGTATTTGTTTTTGATTGTTGAGTGCTTATGTTCATTTGCTTACGCTGATATGAAACACAAATAACAGTAAATAAAGCAGCAATTCAATAAACCCATAAAACAACAATATATTATGGAGTTCACCCTGATATCTTGGGCTATGTCTCCTTGAGCTCTAATCAACTCGATTAGGCTCTCTGGGATTATGGCTTCAAATTTTTTACAAGTGATACACTTAACTCCATTGATTTACAACTGAACCAATGGGCTTAGAATGCCATCTTACCCCTGGTTGTCCTTGTTCTGCAGACAGGTCTAGGCTTCTCTGGATTTGACTCCTTCAGTCAGTGCTCTGAGCTTCTCGAGCTCCTGGCTTCTTTGAATCCCTCAGAATTTTGCATTTGTCTCTAGAACTCCTTCTCCTGTCTTCGACACACCTCAGACAACCAGCGACAACTCGATCATTCGATCTCCTGTTGTGCTGCAACTTCATTGCAGCCTTGTGGCTCTTTAGAAGTCTATTAGAGCTCTCTGGCTCTGCGGCTTTGCATCCAACCTCTAGTGGCTCTGCCTATTACAGTGAGCTCAATTTGAGTCTCACACAGCAGATACAATCAGTAGGACTGTGCTTGGATCCCCCAAGTCTCTCTGGAGTACACAAAATCTCTAACTCTCTTTGTCTCTGTCTTAACCCTGGCTCACTTACTGCCTTTGCTTCTTCAGGTCAGCTCGGCTCTGGTTTCTCTACTTCCAGGTCTGCTTACTGCTTCCTAGGCTGCCCCCTCTCCTCTCTATCAGTCTGTGGCTTTAAATCCAATCTGCTTCCTCACGGTTCATTTCCGCTTCTCAGCTTTCTAGTTCCCTGCCTCTGTTCGTTCGAATCCCTTCTTTCAGCGGTTACAGTAACTGCGTAACTTATAGGAGGTGGCCACCTATTCCTTTAACGGATGAGCATGCCAGGTTCACCGGAAACACTCGATCGTTTGAAATGGCCGTTATTTCCATTTACTCCAAGAATGCCCGCAAAACACGAATCTCTGCCAACTCATCATCCACGTCGGACTTCAAAATCCCACACAATCTGCTTTATAACTTCATCAAATCCGATCATCCATCAGGTCGCATCTCCGTTGTTGATCTGGACCCTCCAGATCCTACGGTCATCGCACATATCAGGCAGATAACTTGCTCAACATTTACTCATCTGATGTGAGCGGTTTTCTCTCTCTTCCGCCGAACGCGTGTCATTCGTTGTGTGGCATTGGGCGGGACTTGGTCTAAACCGCTTACCGCTCGAAGCCCTTCCGATATCCTGCCGGTTTCTGTGGAATCTCGCCTCGGACGGAACCAAAACACTTTTCGCTGCATTTCATGATTTTTCAGGTCCGGGCACACATGGCTCTCCTTCGAGGGGTTTGCCCTACGATATGCGATTAGTGACTTAGCGAATTGTCGCTAATCACATATCAGATTCCTCCCCCATTGACTCAAACCATCGCTGACTTTGCTAATTTGCAACAACGTGCATTACAATGGTCCGCCGCTCTGCGTGCTTGATCGACGAGACTCGTTGATCCGCACTAATCACAGTTAGCAACTGTCATGAGGATTCCTCTGATAAGCTTGATCTTCACAAGGTTTTTAATCTTTGGCATAAATTATAGAGAGTTCATGAAGACTTAAAGAGTTTCAAGATCCATTTTGGATCACGCCTTCCCACTAAAAGAACTTTTGGTCCACCAAAAGACTGATATACTGATCTGAGCAGTAAATGAGAGGAACAACACCCTCTTCTTTCAACCTCCCTACACTTGCCTTTGCATAGTGCCTCTGAACCAAAATCTCTGACCACTTCCCTTCTTGGATGGGTTGGCCGTCTCGGGAAGAACTGTTTTCCTCCTTAACTTCATGCAAAACTTCTGCTGTGAAGTTTACAGAAGGTAGTTTGAACTTCTTTGCCTTGATCCTTGATCCAAGGTGGCTCAAACGAATGTGAAGTACATCTGCTCCACAAAACTTTCATTTGTATCTATTTGAAAAGCTGCCAACAACAACTGTTAACAACAGCAGGCATACAGACAACAACTGGATGGACTAACTCCTACTTCAACAAAGAAACAAATTTCACATCTTGTGAACCCTTCCATGTCTTATATCTACATACAAATGATTGACTAGATAACAAGCCAATAAAACATGCCTTTACAAAAAATGACTCTTCAAGTCAAGCATGTAGGAAAAAGACCTTTAGGACTCTTTTCCAAAAGATGAAACACTTCATCATTATCTCCATTTTGGAGACCAAGTTAACTTCTCTCAAGCCAACATCACATGCATCTCATGCTCATGCATGCATTCCATCTTTCAACTTTCGCTTAAGTACACTGTACTTTCGAAACCGAAATGAACATACTGTTGCAGCAATAAAGTGAGTTTCCTACTCAACTTCTTTCCATTTACCATTTTGGTAAGATCCTGCAACTTGCATTTATTCCACAAATAAATGCAAACAGATGCATCTATAGACATGCAGTCTTAATTGGATAAGAATTCTAACCATTTCTTACCAATCCATTTCAAAGGTCCCTCCTTTGTTTGCACATCAGCATCAATATGTGAATCAGCCTGAAACACATCAATCATGGAATCTTTATTTCCATCCCTGCCATTTACTTTTTCCACCTTCTCCTTTAGCTTTGGTGGAAGCAGTGCTGGATTCAAAGTCCAACACCTTTCAGCAATATTCCCTTGCTTATGGCAATAAGTGCAACACATGTGCATCCTTTTGACAACATGATTTGCCTTGTCCTGTGGACCTTTGGCTACTCACTTCTTTTCCTTCAAAAGTTTCCTGTATGTGGCCATCCTCTTCCAACGTCTAGAAACATAATGGTTATCCAAACCACAAAAGGAACATGCAATTCCTTTTCCATGCTTCACAAAATCAAAAGGAATGTGTTTAGAACCAAATTTATACCTGCCTCTTTCACCTTTATTGCCTTCATGAGGAGGTGAAGCAAATGAAGAAGTGGCCCCCTTTGGAACACCATCACTTTCTTCAAGGTTGTCATAGTTTTCACAACTCTCTGGTTCAAGTGTGTGCTTCTGAGCACTTGCATCCTGAGAATGATGTTTCGAGCTATTGCATTCCTCCTTAATACAATCCTCACACTTCTGAGGTAGAAAACCTGCAATGAAACTCCTTTTTGGAACTATTTCAATGGCCTTCATGGCAGCTTTGGAACTCTCTCCATAAGACTATCCATAGCCAAGACCCAAATACTTAGGCCTTTCCTCAACCATTATTGGCTCAACAATACCTTGTGCATGTTTGCCCAATCCTTTTCCTTCAAAGCCCATCTTGGACATTAGCTTGGAACCTATGCCTCTGGTATGTTTTTCAAAAGAACCAATGTAAGCATTCCTAGAAGAATTTGAAGACGAACAGGAATGGTTTACCTCTTCTTCAAGCTGATACTTGGCCAAGGCTTCTCTAGCAACAAAGAGTTGTGACTCCAACTCATGCATCCTTTTCAAGTTCATATTTGCAATATGAAGTTGCCTCTCCATTTCCTGCAATTTGCCAGAAAACATCTGCTTCTCTTCCTCCACGGAATTCAACTGCTCTCTAAGTATGCTGCTCTTCTTTCCATCCTCATACATTTCTCTCACCATATCCATCATGGTGGACAAGCCTTGCTTCATGTCTCCATCAAAGGAACTTGGGGAGCAAGAAGAATTTGAGAACTCACTTGTATATGTTGTCATTTTCAAAATGCACATAAGAACTTCAAACAAGATTATTAAAGAGCTTATTCAGTAACCTCTTGCAACAACCATTTATGCTTTAAGGATTGCCCTGAGGTCCTTTGGGATAGAATAATGCCTTCAACCCTTCTTCCTTCTTGTCCTTCCTGGATTGAGCTATCAATAGCTATCCCTTCACCTCTGCAGATTCAAACAATAGTCAGTCTGCAACCAAGCATACAATCAATGAGGCAATCAATCCTTGACTGTCCAAACACCTTTCAGACAAGCAATCTTTGCCCTGTCAATCAAGCATTCTGATACAACCTTCTTTGAAGGTGGGGTTAATCAATCTTAAGCTCCGATACCACCTGATCTAGAAATGGGGCTCTTAGGCTTCTTGTCTAACTTACATGAACCTCTCCCACTTCCAAAGCTTTAAATTTTCCCAAGTATTAATGATTAACCACTGCAGAATGAAGAAATGCTTGAAAATATAGGTGTATGCTTGTATTTGTTTTTAACTGTTGAGTGCTTATGTTCATTTGCTTATGCTGATGTGAAACACAAATGATAGTAAATAAAGCAGCAATTCAACAAACCCATAAGACAACAATATAATATGGAGTTCACCCTGATATCTTGGGCTACGTCTCCTTGAGCTCTAATCAACTCGATTAGGCTCTCTGGGATTATGGCTTCAATCCTTTTACAAGTGCTACACTTAACTCCATTGGTTTACAGCTAAAACAATGGGCTTAGAATTCCATCTTACCCCTAGTTGTCCTTGTTCTACAGACAGGTCTAGGCTTCTCTGGGCTTGACTCTTTCAATCAGTGCTCTGAGCTTCTTGAGCGCCTGGCTTCTTTGACTCCCTCAGAATTCTGCATTTGTCTCTGGAACTCCTCCTCCTGTCTTTGACACACCTCAGACAACCAGCCACAGCTCAATCATTTGATCTCCTGTTGCGCTGCAACTTCACTGCAACCTCGTGGCTCTTTAGAAGTCTATTAGAGCTCTCTGGCTTTGCGGCTCTGCCTCCAACCTCTGGTGGCTCTGCCTATTACAATGAGCTCAATTTGAGTCTCACATAGAAAATACAACCAGTAGGACTGTGCTTGGATCCCCCAAGTCTCTCTGGAGTACACACACTCTCTGGAGTACACAAACTCTCTGACTCTCTCTGTCTCTGCCTTAACCCTGGCTCACTTGCTACCTTTGCTTCTTCAGGTCAGCTCGGCTCTAGTTTCTCTACTTCCAGGTCTGCTTACTGCTTCCTGGGCTGCCCCCTCTCCTCTTTGTCAGTTTGTGGCTTTAAAGCCAATCTGTTCCTAACTGTTCATTTCCACTTCTTGGTTTTCTAGTTCCCTACCTCTGTTTGTTCGAATCTCTTCTTTCAGTAGTTACAATAACTACATAACGCCTTATAGGGAGGTGGCCACCTATTCCTTTAACGGATGAGCGTGTCAGGTTCACCAGAAACACTCGATCGTTTGGAATGACCGTTATCTCCGTTTACCCCAAAAATGCCCGCGAAACACGAATCTCTACCAACTCATCGTCCATGTCGAACTTCAAAATCCCACACAATCTGCTTTATAACTTCGTCAAATTCGGTCATCCATTAGGTCGCATCTCCGTTGTTGATCTGGACCCTCTAGATCCTACGGTCATCGCACATATCGGGCAGATAACTTGCTCGACGTTTACCCATCTGATGAGCAGTTTTCTCTCTCTTCCGCCGAACGCATGTCATTCATTATGTGGCATCGGGCGAGACTCAGTCTAAATCGCTTATCGCTCAAACCCCTTTCGATATCCTACCGGTTTCTGTGGAATCTCGCCTCGGACGGAACCGAAACAGTTTCCATTGCATTTCATGATTTTTCGGGTCCGAGCGCACGTGGCTCTCCTTCTTCGAGGGGTTTGCCCTACGATATGCAATTAGCGACTTAGCGACTTGTCACTAATCGCATATCAGATTCCTCCCCCGTTGACTCAAACCATAGCTGACTTTGCTAATTCGCGACAGTGCGCATTACCATGGTCCGCCGCTCTGCGCACTTTATCGACGGGCCTCGTTGATCCACGCTGATCGCAGTTAGCAACTGTCATGAGGATTCCTCTGATAAGCTTGATCTTCACAAGATTTTTAATCTTTGACATAAATTATAAAGAGTTCATGAAAACCTAGAGAGTTTCACGATCCATTTTGGATCAGCTCTACACTGCCTCTGTGCAGCCTCTCTGTGGAAATCACTAACTCTCTGTAATGTACTTGCTGGAACTGGAAAAGCTTCCTCCGGCCTCACTATCTCTACCCCTCTCTCACTGCTTCGATCTCACTTAATCCTTTAGAAACTAAATGCTGCCACTGTGGAGGTCGATTTCCCAGCAAAATCGAATGCTCAACTGATTTTGAGTGTCTTCTCCAAGCCCCATCGACTTCTTATAATCTTTCGTTGAGACTTCAACGGCCACGATTAAATCTTAATCAATGGCTAGGATTAACTAGAAATCGATCCATGAACTTTTCTAGAACATTCTTACGATGACTTAATTAATTATGATTAATTAATCATATTCCCTAAGTTTAGACTCAGGAAATATTTTAAAAAACGACTAATAATCTAATTAAGTCATTTCTAGGCAGAATTTCTAGAAACGATTTATGGGTTTTGGAGATTTCATGCATTCTAGCCTCTCCATATGAGCATTCTCCAGAGCAGGTAGGAAGTTGTACATCAACCACCTCATCATCAACGTCACAGCACGTTCGAAAAAAACATAAAAAACAGCAAAAAAGAGGGAAAGAAGTTTGATGCATCTGATGGCCAGGAGCAGCTCAATATTCGGATAAGTCAAAGTCCTAGCATTTTCAGAATCCAGCATGGCACATCAAAAAAGCAACCCACGGACCTGCCTAAAAGTTAGCAGATGCTCAGTATGCACTATATTGAAGACATTTGATGCCATAAGGCATATTCTGTATTGTATTTCTAACTCTACACTCTTAGTTATGATTTTATTTATGTCATTAGTTAGTTTTATTTTTATGCATTTAAGATTTATGCCTTTACATTTTAATTTGTTAGAGTAGTTTTTCTATTTCAGCAGATGTTCTCTATATACATGATGATTTTGATTTTGAGCGATTATCTATTTGATGGACTTTTGTTTTCTTGATACAAGATTCTGGATTCTCACATTCTTTTGATGAAGCAACATGTCCCCAAGTAGAGCTAAATGCTAACCACATTTTTTTCAACAGTCCAAGGAAACCGAATGCGAAGACATGAAGAACTTTTTTCCAAAAATCAAATTCATCAGCCAATGCATTTTATCATTGTAAACCCAATTTCTGCAAGTTATAATGTAAATGATGCTAGTATGACCATTTAATTTTGTAACAACACCTAGGTAAGCCTTTGATTTTGGCGACAAATTTCATCCTAGGAGATTTTTTAACCTCACTGAATTATGTGTATTTCTAAACACGAATAATCGACAAAATTTTTCCTCCAGCTTAAACCCTAAAGCTAGAGTGGAATTCATTAACAAGGTCTTAGGTGAGTCTTAGTGTTATATCGAGTCTTTTAAAAGTGGTTTAGGAATAATTTAAGCTATTTGGCTAAATTATTTTATTATAGATCACTTAGTCTATACTAAATCATATTTTGTCCCAGAATTTGGTAGTTATTTTGAGGGTCTATAATGAATGTGTATTCCCCCTTTGAGGGTTGAATTATTTGTAATATCTGATGTAAAAAATATTTTAATGCATGGTCCCTCATATTTAGACACTATGGCTAAAGTATTTGGGGGTGGAAAAAATATTAATCCCCTCTTATGTCAATTAATTAATTTTTCTGGCTAAATTAAAATTAAATCCTAAGCTAGAATGGATTTAAAGTCAAAAATAATTATAGAAAAATTAAAATTTCTCCAAGTGGAAAATAATCAAAAAATTCATGGGTAAAAAAAAGTCAAATTTTGAAGGTCCCCCACCAAGGCAAAAATGAATATTTTAAGAAAAATTGAGCCCTTGGACCTTGATGGTTAAGTCAAAGTCAAATTTTTGAGGAAATTAATCCAAAACATTAATTTTTGGATTAATAAAAAATGGGCTTTAAGTGATTCGACATTTTCTTCAAAATAAATATTTTCAACGACAAAGATTAGAAAATTATCAAATTATTATCAACGGTCGAGACTGTTTTGATGGGGATCAAGTCAATTAGTCCCCATCAAGTAAACTAGTCGTTATTTTCCATTTGGAGGATTTCTCTATAAATAGAAGCCATTTTGCTTCTCAAGTCACATTGATCTTGGGCAATATCATGGATGTTGTAAATTTGTAATGTTGGTATTGAAGTTTGAACCATTGATTTGCTGGAAACATTTTAATATCATGATAAAAGACTTCGGGTTTCAGTTCATGGTGTTCATCTTCCATTGATCTGTGGTATGTGCTAGTTATGTGCTTTCCTATATTGTGCTAAATTCTTTTATGAGCTTGTTATTTCATTTGTTGGTGATAAGAACATTCTATTGGTAAAATTTGGTTTTATCTTAGGTGATATGATTCACTATACCATCTAACAAGTCTACTTGAGAAAATATATAGAGATTGGTAGGTATGCTAGTCCTCGGGCTCCAAGTTCATAGACTGTGGGGAAGAGCCGGCCATGTTTGGGCTCTACGAATTTTTATATGGTATTCTAACTTTGTAGAAGGGTTTGTGGCCAATATTCCAATTTTTCAAAGAATACATTTATCCACCATTATCGTTCAAGATCTATTTCTCAAAATATTAAATTTCTCAAGCATTGTAAATGTCTAAATATTTTGTAAATAATTTTTTGTAAAATAATTTTGTAAATTATTTCTAACCCTTGTATTGCAACAATTGGGGTTTTGGGGTTTTTCATTTTTTTGTATTTGGTTTTTGGGAAAAAAATCGTTTCATTTGTGCAAGTAAATTCTCAAGCCATATCAAAATTTTGTGAGGGTTTCTCTCACCCAAGTGGGACATCTAGTCCTTTTGGAAGGAATAGTTGGCGTTTTGAGGTAGAGCTAGGCCTAGGAAGGCAAGATCTAGCCTCCGGCCACCCTCCAAGATCAATGCTCAAGCAAAAGAGGAAGCCACTAGCCTTTTTGAGGAGATTCTGTGGCATTTTGTAGCGAATTTTGAAGATCTGAATTAAAATTTGATTTTTTTGTAGGGGTTCAAATTTTTTTTAGGCCTTTCAGGCCTAGCCTAACCCTCATTTGCCCCAGCCGTGGCTTTCTCTTTCTCCCTTGCTGGGCTGCTAGCTTAATTCGGCCTCCTAACCCTTGCCGTCAGCCCTTAAGAGCTGCTGCCCTTGGCCACAGGACTTCCAAGACCTTATCTCCCCTCCACTTGCCCTCTTCCTCCACTCCTCCCTCTCAACATCCTTCCTCACCCCTGCCGCAGGCCTAAAGCCCTCTTTCCCCTTAGCAGCAGCCTCCTTTTCCCTAGCAACAGCCTTTTGGAAGCCTGCCATAGGGAATGTAGCCCCTTCTAGCCCTTGACGGCAGGCCTATTGGCCTCCTTCCCCCGTATCGCATGCCTATTAGGCCTCCTCCCTTAGCCACTACCCTTTCCTAGGCTTCTAGCCCTCATCACTGCCCTATTCTAGCCTCCTTTGCCTCATTTCAATCATTGCATTGCGTCATTATATGATTTTTGTCACTCATACTTTGTGGTTGCAGAGAATTTCATGAGTTTTTGAGCTAACAAGTGTGGTTGCAGAAGATCAATTCATTGAAGAAATTTTGGGCAAGCAAAATAGCCATTTTCAAGGCCTAAAGGCCTATTGGTTTGCCTCCTCAAACCCTCATTTTCATCTCTGTTTTACTAGAATCCTCTGATCATTTTGTTTACAGTGGTAAAAGAATCATCTAAGTGGCATAAATCTAACTAATAAGACACCTAAGCACATTAACAAGTCAATGCACAAATTGGGTAATAATTGTTTGGCTTATTTCATGAATTTTAATGACAGTCACTTTGTCTAAAGAAGCATAGCAAGGTTTGATCATACATAAAAGTGACTTTGGAAAAGGATCATAAGCTCATCAAGCATTCATCTCTTATTTCCCTTGCATCATTGTTTATGATCTTGTGTTGACAAAGTGGTCTTAATTGGGCTGCCTCATTTGCATTTTTTCACTCAAACGTTTCATTTTTGCATTCTAAGTGCTCTCATTGGATTTAGTTTGGCATATTTAGTTTACTGTTGTCATAAAACATGAGCATAAGTTCCCTAACATTGGTTAATGCTCTGTTGATAAGCATATTGTAAGAAAGGTTGTTGGTATTGGTAACATTGGATTGTTAAAGTGATTTGTTAATTGGTTAAGTTATTGCATTGCTCTCTGATAAGCTAATAAATTGCTTTCTTGTGAGTTCCATAATCTAAGAGATTGTCTTTTTGCACTAAGTAACTCACTCATAAAATCACTTGACAAATCAATATCAAGAGTTGAATATCTTTCTTGAATGGTTGATATTGCTTATGTTGGTGATTAAAAGGCATATTAGACTTTGGCATCTTAATGTTTAATCACTTGTTCTTTTTGGAGATCTAATTGTTCTATGTGACAATTGACATTTATCCTCTAAATTGTAATCTCTTGAGCAATTGTTTATTGGTATCATTTTCATCCTTGCATTGTCTCTAAAGAAAATTGGCTAATTGTTCTAAGTAATATTGTGGATAAGTGCTCTAATCTTTCTTATAGCCATTATTGTCATTGAGTTCATTGTTCATGGTTAAATTGAATATCTATTGTGGATGACAATTTATCTTTGGCATATTGGTGAATTGTTATAATTTTAAGGAGCGCTAATCTTGTTTTTCATCTATCGCTTGAGCAATTATCTCTTGGTTACATTGAATATATCTTCGGGGAATTGTTTATTTTGAGCACTCTATCTTGTGGTTGAGATTATCCTTCATTCATCATTTAAGTACTCTTTTCATAGAGAGCATTTGTAATTAAGTACATGAAGAATATTAAATAGTCTCACCTAAAGAGCACTAATCCTCTTGTATTTGCATCCTAGGCCTAGACCTTCATTAATTAATTAACCTCCAAGCATAAGCTTGGTTGATAGACATATAGGGACACCCTTCTTCTTGTAGCTTGCGAAAGATAGACCCTCTCTAGTAGTTAACACAGTGACCTTGCAGTCGTTAGAGCCACAGTCTTTGCAACGTTGGAGGCACCGGGTAGTTAGATTTCAAGGAGAGGTATCATTAACCAAGTCATTGCTTACTTCGCCTTGACTTCTCTCTCCAAATTACTTTATATACTAGCCTCAAAATAGCTATGGATTAAGGGATTCACCTAGCTATGCATTTAACTAAAATAAACCAATATTTTGCATCTCACCTAGATTGTAGGACTTGCACTTCATATAGGATAGCTAAGCATTTCATAAGTAGTGATTGTTCATCCGGTCATTTGGTATTTAATTGATATAAAGAAACTAGTTGACGCCATAAGACATTGATCTCACTAAAATAATCCAATCTAATCTCTTAACTTGCTAAAATCAACCAAGTGGCTAGGCCATTCAATCGTGTCTCCCAGACTTGTTGGTTGCCAATGAGTCTTGCATTATCATATTCCATAGGGACTACCCCAACAACCTATTGTTGGGAGATCGCTAGAATGAAGAGGGCGAGGATCAAAGTGGAAACCCCCGCCCTAAGTTGTTGCCACACGATCCCTATACAATTTCAGTGACAACAAAACCCTTCTTCACCTTTCCTTTAGTAGCAAGGGCAACGTTCTCTTCCTCCTCTTTCTCATCTTTCGGTCCTCTACTGCTGCTGTTGGTAGTACCGTTAACCAAGTCGAGCCTTAGCTCCTCTTGTGAAATCACTCCAATGGCTTTCCCAATTTCGTAGCTAGTCTCGTATAGTGATCCCCTAAACGAAGGCCCTCCACTTCTTGGTAAACCCATTTAGAGCTATTCGCAGAAGCTCCTTGTCTTCAAGTTTATCCCATATAGCTGCCAAGTCATCACAAATATTTTGAATTTTGGTAAGATAGGAAGTGACGCTCTCACCCTTTTTCATTTTTGTGGTCCTCAGCTTCTCCTTGAGAATCATCTTACAATTCTCAGATGGATCCTAGTATAGATTCACAAGGGCATCCCACATATCCTTTGTTGCATTTTTCCCTACAATGTGTGGAACAATATGATCTCAGACCCCATCTGAGACCATCCTCTTTGTCTTGTCCATCTCTTTCTTGAAGGTAGCCATTTGTTGTGCATATATTGGCTCTGCCATGACATTCGTCAAGAACTCCTTCAGACCATGCTCATTTAAAAGAAACTGCATTTTGGCCTTTCAGACGCCAAAATTATTGGTTCCATCGAGTCTATCCTAATCCTTGAGTCCTGCTGAAGCCATCTCTACGAAAACTCAAAAACTGGGAAATAAGTTGAAATATCCTCTCTTTCCTGCGGCCTTGCTTATGTTACTCGCACTTCCTCAAGAAATGCGCAGATATGCTACTGCTTTCCTCTAGATTTCCTTCTCGAATATTCGCACTGCGTACTACCTCAATTGGGAAACTCGCTCAACCTTTCGAAAGTCCTCCAGAAATTGGCACACATACTATTGCGCCTGAATCTCACACTGGCTATCTAGAAAAACTACTACAGCCTACTACAACTAGAAATCTCAACTCTCCTAAAAACTAGATCTAGAAACCCTCTAAGAAATTCTAGAAATTCCTCTTCAGTGTGCTTTTTTTCTCCCTGTCCTTGCACAAATCTGCAATTGAAAGCCTCGCTACAAAACTTCTACGCCTAGATTTTCTCAATGAACTAACTAATCTACTCACTGGAACCCTCTATCCGGCAAATCCACTGCCTACAAGTTTTGCTTCTAAGTCTATTCGAATTTTCCTCCTCCTGGAACTAGAAATTGAATCCCACTACCTCTACAATTCGCACCCCTGGCTAGGCTGCACAAATCTGGAGAAAGTGTGGCCATATCTCCCTCTGAAGTTGCACAATTTATCTCCTCTCGCTTTTGAGCCTCTGATTAGATCTTCAATGCTTTGATAGCATGTGAAAATTCCTTGATTGCATTTAATGGAAATTTATCTCCTAATTGTTCAGTAGTTTATTTGTTATTACGAAAAATATCGATAAACTCACAATTGCAATCTTTACAAAAAATACACTGCAGAAAATAAAATCAAGAACTGAGAAATAGATGCACACACACAATAAAATAAACGCCAAAATTTTTGGATTAACATCCTCAGAAAACCCTAAAGGGAAAAATGGTGCAACAGATGAGGGTTTATTTTATTATTATGCACCAACAAAAATTTGAGTACAATAATATGGATGCCCAACTGGCAATCCTCCAACAAATAATTAGGAGAAAAATTCTCCTTCTGAAGACAAACTCGGCCTCCCTGTGGCCTGCTCATTCTCTCTCCCCGACAACGCGACTTGCTTGAAACTCGCACTACTAGCCTGGGAAATTCGTATTGCCTACATATCAACTCCAATTGAGCCATCCAACCTCCCTCTACTTCTAGAAATGACTCACTCTACCTTTCAGTTGATATCCCCACTCAAGCAATTGAAATGACTCCCTTTCTGGCAAACGCACTGGGTATCTTGGTTGATCGCACTAGCTATTCAGCCTCTCTGCAAAATAATTTCGGCCTCCCTCTTCTTGCCTCTCTAGCTCTGCAAAACTACTAGGGAACCCTTCTGAAATTCTCTCCGTTGCTCCCTCAACCATTGATGCTCTTCTTCTCTAGCTCGAACTCACTTCCTTGTTGAATCTCTGCAACTAGATAGCTCGATCTGCCAAGGAACTCGCACCCCTCTTATGTCACTCTCCATCCCATCAACTTGCTCTTATAATCTTTCACTGGAGCTTCAACGACCATGATTAGATCTTCATGAACGGCTAATATTTTCTTTGACTTGATCTGTGTGAGTCTCTATAGCATTCTCGATCATCCTTAATTAATTCCCATTAATTAATCAATTTTCCTAAGCTAGGCTTAAGCATTTTTAATTATTGATCAATTATTTTAATTAAGGCATTTTGTAAACTTATCTTGAGAAACTCTTTTGGGGTTTTGGAGATCTCGTGTTCCTTAGTCTCTTAGATACAAATCAAGACTAAAACATTTGTCCGATGCTACTAAAATCTAACATAAGGCACATCCTTTGGGCTTATATGGCATGGCCAAAAAGTTTTAGAGTAACCCTACTGAAAGAGGGGTAACACAATGTACCCTATATTTTTTCGCAAGATGTGACCAATCATATGAGTAGATCATTTGTATGATTCCATCATGATGAAATTAAAAGTGTGATCATATTGTACTATTACATTGTATTGGACCATGCTTAGATGATCTAACAATGTTGGACATAGATGGTATCCTTAAACCCATTATGGTCGATCATGGCCCATCCTTTTGTCCCTATTACCTCAAAATCCAGCACCCTAATGCAAAGGCTCACTAAGCAACCTAGATTGAGAGCAGCAATGAGAGATTTGCCATTATCACATTAACACCTACTCCCCTTGTTTATGTGGTTGGATAATGTAACACTACCTACCACCCTTGTGTAATAATATGGGCTATGGAAGTGATACCAATGTTATCACTTCAATTTCTCGATGTTTAACAATGTACTAGGTTACAAAAATGCCATTTTCTAAAAACTTGTGGGATCGGATGCTAATGTAGCCATTATGCCCAACTTGGTGAGAGATTTATAACAATATAATTTTTTCGTAGATCTGAATCTCGGATCAAAAGTTACACTTAAAAGAAAATCTATTTAGTTAATGTTGGCCACGTCATATATTAAATATATAAACAAATGCACATTATATATTAAATGTGTAAATCAACCGTAAGAGTTTAATCCCCATAAGATATGATATGAAACTATTTTACATGTTTCAAAACCTCTATATATATTATATCTATATATATTATATATATATATATTATTGCAATATACAATGAGCAACCTGCACATTAAGTCTTACGTCTAATATATATAATATATAATATATATATATATATAGTATATATATATATATATATAGTTTAAATAAGAGACAACACAAAACCACCATATCCCCCATCGAGGGTCGGGGTCTAAGCCCTCTTGCAATGTCCTTCCCCTACCATCGCACCAATGGCTGAATTATATAGGGCCCTCCTCAAACACAACCTCCAACTAATATATCTATATATATATATATATACCACGACTTACATATATAATGTAAAGTGTGAAGGCGAGACAAACCCACCGCATCACCCCATCAAGGGTTGGTGGTCCCAACCCTTACAAAACATTTGATACTCCAAATAGGAGTCGATGGTGGATAAGTAAGGGACCTACCCCATCACTCATCAAGGGTCAGGGATCTCAAGCCCTTACACAACATTTGATACTCCAATCGAGCACTAATGGTAGATAGGTAAGGGACCCACCCATCATCGTTGGGGGTTGGGGGTCCCAGGCTATATACAAACACAAGCTACCAGTTGCATGGATAACTTGATCTAGTTATAGATGGCCAAGGGCCATTTAAATTATGTCGATTTAAATTCAAAATTTATTTAAATCACCCTACCTACGAAACCAAATGATTATTTGATTCAAGGTCTAATCGGCCCAGGCCAAACCATTTCATTGAATTATTCCATTACACACATTACTTGTCCCAAGCCATTACAAAGTGCTCAAAGCACCAACAACGTCGATGGTCGATACCTATATGGGATTTACCCCATCACTCACCAAGGGTTGAGGATCCCAAGCTATATATGTATATACATACCAATCTTTGAAAAAAATTAGAAAATTTTTAATGTGGCATGGTTCCATTTTTCTTATTTACGTCCACAATAATATGGTGACAGCCCATCAAATGAAACACATAAGTGATTTTTATAAGATGTAAATAATTTATAAATAGTATGTTAGCATCCATCAAATGATTTGAGCCTGTCATAAGTAACATAGGTTGAACTATTTACATTGACTACTCCAGGATTGTGGGACTATCCACAGAGTTTTGAATATATCAAATTCACATTGCATAGTTCGCATAGGCGACTTCATTAGCCCCTTGCTACATATGAAGAACAATATTCCTCAAATCTCCCAAAGATCAATTGGATCCATTAGCGGGCCCTAGGGTTTATAAAATTCCATGCTCCTACAAATATTCTTATGTTGGCCAAACTGGTAGATCCATTAAAGCCCAACTGAAGGAACACATAGCTGATACATATCATTTTCGCCTTTCAAAGTCTACCCTTGTTGAACGCTCCTACCAATCTAAGCACCCATATGCTTTGACCAAGCTAAAATCCTCACCCTGTGTTAGTTTTTGATGGATATGATAGCATCTGACAAGTGTTCTCGTCTCTAAGGTGTCAGAGAGGCTAAGGAACGCAAGGACTCCAAAACCCAAAAAATATTTCAAGAGAAAACACTCAAAAACCGCTCAATTAAAAATAATTGATCAATAATTATAAAGCTCCTAAGTCTATCTTAGGAAAATTGATTAATTAATGGGTATTAATTGAGGAAATCGATTTTTCTATAGAGACTTTCAGAAAAGTAATTTGACAGAATCTAAGATGATCTGAGCCATCAATCATGATTAGATATTGGCGGTTGATGCTCCAGCAAGAGATTATAAGAGCAATTCAATGGGGTTGGAGATGGACACAATTTATAGGTTGTGAGCAAGGAAGATCGAATTCCCCAATTCACATTATTTAGTGTTGATTTTTGAATAGCTTAGGAGGTACTCCAAGCCCCAAGGTTCAGTGTTTGGAGGTTGGAGCATGACAAAGTCATTTGTGGCTTGGAACCCAAGGTTGGGGTTTTGCACCGGGCCAAAACTATGGAGCATTTTCTACATGTGATGGATGGAGATGATGGAGGATGGCGAGGAGAATCCAACGCAACAAGAATCATCGAAATCCGAGTTGTAGACGATGAGTTATGATTTTTTTAAGTTGACAATGAATTTTTGGACAGTCAAGTCATGCAGGCTTGAGTCAAATTGGTCCTGTTGTCGCACAGATTGTCTAGGCAGCGCCACAACGCTCAGATCGGGGGCTGTCATCCTGATCCCCGATCTCTCTGTTTAAGTCGTCTCCCTGAAGCAGACTAAGGGGGGTAGACCCTATGGGAAAAAGGAAGACACAGCAGGGGAAACAAGCACTTGATCGATTTTAGAATTTGATTAGATCTTTAAATGCTTAAGACCAGTGCCTTATGGAGTTAATGAAAACCAAGTAATTAATTAGTTGCTGCTACTTTATGAAGTAATTTAATGATTGCTTGAAAATATTTACAAAATATGTAACGAGCATTATATAATCCAAGCAATGATCAATTTCACCAGATGCAAAATATTCAATAGATCAAATACTCGTAGCAAATAAATTTCAAAAGATCAAATACTTCAAGAAACCACGAAATTTTAAATGCTAACCAACTCACAAAATGATTCACCACTTTTCAAAAGCTAATCTTTAAATAAACATTTAAGCGCATTTAACTATAGAGAAGTGGAACATGGATACCACAAAAGACACCAAAATGGATTTTTTATTTTTAGTTAAGCTTTCAAAACAGTGTATTATTTTATATATTTATATACTTTTTTATAAAATTCTAAGCTTACAAAATAAAACTAACTAAATCTAAATAAAAATTAAATCTAATTTCTAAACTAAACCCAAAAAATAAAAGGATTTTTTTCTTTACTTCTTATTGATTTTTATTTTTTAATATTTGATGTTTAAAGCAAAATGAAATGAATATTCTAATTTAAAACTAAACTAAGTTTAAAAATAAAAAAATGCTTAAATGCATAAATCTAAAATCAAAATTAATTGGTTTTTTTTTTTATTAGTAGTCCAAGTTTGAAACAAATCAAATTTGAATGAAACCCAAAAAATAGGCACTTTTATTTTTAGTTTTTATTGTTTGGCTTTTTTATATTTATAGTATATATATTTGTTAAGATTTTTATACATATTATTTTAAAAGTCAAATAAACAAATTTACGAATTGACACTGCAAGAAATAAATTAAATATAAAAAATTTCTAATTACTAAAAAAAAAAACTTAATAATGCTCAATGATATCGAAAATAAAAATCGATTTTTTTTAATTTTGTGTGATAATAAAACCACTTATAAAAAAATGATTAAAAAAAAATTCAATTCTAAAAAAAAAACTAATAATGCTAACTATATCAAAAGATAAAAATCGAATTTTTTTAATTTTGTGTATATTAAAAACACACTTCATAAAAAAGGGAAATACGCTGACCAAAAAAAATCGAATGAGATTCAACTATACTCACACTAACCCTATACAAAAAAAAAAAAAAACAAAGCGTATTGTGTGCTTAGTGTGTGCAGGTGACGGCGGAGGAGAAATACGCAGGTTTGGCATATGAGGCAGTATGGAGAGCTTCAATGGTGGAAAGCAAGGGTTGAGCCGCACGCAGGCAGAAGTGTGAACAGGGATGAGAGACGCAGAGAATGGAAGACGTGAGAGAACGTTGCGAGAATGGAGCTCTTCGAACAACCAAGGAAAGAGAACGATGATGGGATTCGAACGCTGAGGACACAGATAGCCACAACGGCAAGGGTACAGCGTGCCGAGAAGACGATGAGAGAGCAAGGGTGATGGGACGTAGTAGGTAGAAAGCCAAACGCATGGAGGAGATAGATGCTGGAGATGGAAGTGTGCGGGGAAGAAATAGAATGAGGAGCTACGGGGAATGCGGTTTTGATGTTTTGTTTGCAGGTGGAGCGTGAGAATGAAGCGGCAGGAGAGTGGAGCGTGGAGCTGGAATGAAATAGCGACAGGCTGCTGAGGGGCGTGGGTGTGCCAGCGTGAGGGAGGAGCTAATAACAATGGTGTTTGCGTGAGGAAGAAAGGAGAAGTGGGGTTGACGGATAGCGTTGGAGTGGTCACGTGGATGGAGGATACATAAAGAAAGGAAAAGATGTAGCGTGAAACCCCACCAGGCAGCTAATCGAAAAAAATCAATCAAAAATTTCACCATAACTTAAAATTATTTTCCAAAAATATTAAAAAGCTTTTAAACTGCTCTTCTTCAGATTTCTCAACGAAAACTTTTGTATGACAATTCCCAAATTTGAAATATTCCAAAAAAAGTTAGACTGTAAGAATAATGCCTCTGCAAGAGATGACTCTGAGGCCAGATCTTACCCTCGAGGGCCTAGATCTAGCTTTAAAATCAAATTTCGACTTTAGATCTGCAACCTGCAACCTGAAAACAAACAGCCAAAACCTGAATATGAAAAAATAAATGAAGCCCTAGAAACCCTAAGAACCAGTTAAATAATTGCAGTAATTACAAACTGAAGGCTCTAAGCAACCAGATTTATCGTTATGCTACAGAAATATTTTCAAAATTTTAAATTTAATATGAGATGGTTCAAAAAACCCTTCATGCAACCACAAAAAAGTTCAAATGATAATCCCGGGATCAAAACTGGCTGGGCTCTTCAGAAAATGCAATTCGGGAGTTGGCTGGTTTAGCCAAGAACTTCCCTGAATGCCCGGTAAACTCAAAATCAAGGATATCCTACACAGCGTAATTCAACCATTAACAAAGAGGGAGAAAACGATACTAGAATCCAGATCTAATGGAGATACCTGCCATCATATTCAGAAATTTAACTATCATTCAAACCCTAGCGACTAAACAAGATACCTCTATTTAAAATCACTCTTCATAAAGCTATCATCAATGGCTGAAATTAAAATCATGCATAGAAATAAAACATCTTACAGCGTTTTCGAAAAAGTAACACCAACAAGATTTCAACCCCAAAGTCTTCCTTTATTGCACATGAAAAATGACTACAAAAGAGTTTTCTTTAGCACAAGACTCACAGATCGAATCATCTCAAATGACCCTTGACACCTTATTTAAAGAAAAATTTCCCAATGGCTAGTTCGAGTGATCCATGTCAAAGTGATCTCGACCGTCTATGAGGATCAAAATTTCTTTTAACCTCATCCGTCGAATTTTTAAATGCATTTTAATATATTAAAAAATTAAAATTTTGCATTTATTTTCTCAAAACTTTTGACTTATTGTTTTTTTTATTATTTATTTATTATTATTTTATTATTATTATTTTATATATATATATTATTTAAAGGGCCCTCGAACTTAGCCTTTGGAAAATCACCTAAGACCTAGGACTTATGAGAGGATAAAACATTTTCTAACCCTCAAGACACTTTACATCATGATTTTTACATTTTTATATCTCAGGGGGGAAACCCATTTGACATAGACCCTCATCGACCACCCAGTTCTGCGACACAAATACAATCTAGCAGATCAAGCGATTTGTAATAACCTAACCAAATAGTCGGGATTATTCCCAAATCACTTTTACATAGACTCGACCTAGCACACTAGGACTCCCCTAAGATTCTAACGACAAAATCCATTCCGCTTTGGGTTAGGTTGAAGGAAAACTCTGCCGATCATGGATTGGTAAGACAAAAAACCTTCTGGAATGTAGATTATCACTAGAAAATTAGGTTTACCTAGCCAAATACATACATGACACGGATCTGCTAAGATTATTTACAAATTTACACATGCAGACTGGGTTTACAAAATAATATGATGAGGCTAATGATGATAGTCGAATGGCACGGACACGACGATCAAGCGCTACCCTTTTGCAAAAAGGGGGTGTACTGTTATAGGTAGTTGACACGTAGTGGTCAACAGGTCCAAAAGACATGTCTCTTCATGAATTCATTGAGCCCTTCTTTTAGTGTATAAATAGAAGGAGAGGAGATCATTTTAACACATCCAAATGTGCAACATTCATAGAAGATCAACCTGAAAGGCGACTGAGTTATAGAAGAGGGAGGACAATGATTTAAGGGTCTGTTTTGGGTGAGTGTACATCTGCAACTAGGTCGACGAGCTACGGGAGGAGAGACGCAACACCAAGGGTTAGTTTTGGGCTTGAAGTGTGGGCAACTTCCTTTGTAACAGGTTCGATTTAATGACAAAAGGCAACCACATGGTCTGGGTATGATCACAAGAGTTTTAAGTGTGGTATAGGAGAAATATTACCACTATTATTTAGGTTACAACCCACGCAAGCAATCTGAAGTAGGCCGCAAGCCTAATGACCCTATAACAGGGTGTCGTAAGGGAGGTTTAGGGCTTTCAATTCGCCCTGGACAACAACAAGAAGGAATAGGTGTAATAAGAGCTAAGCTGCAGTTGTTAGGGAGCAAAGAAGAGGTTTTGAAGTGCGCTGACGTAGACTGCAGTGAAACCTTAACCAGGCATCCTAACCTACAATAGTATTGGACGAGATTCAAGGTATGTTTGTGTTGATCTTATGTTGAATTGTTGCTAGTTGGGTGGTGTCCAAGTGTGGACAAAGTTGCACCCTGTGGGAGCCATGTGTTGAGGTTGACTTAGGTGGTTGGAAACCTCAACAAGGAGCAGATCTTACAGTGGAAGGATTGGGTGCCATAAGACTTGTGGAGGGCAATGTGTTGGCGACCCAAAGTAGCCCTTGACAAGTTGTCCTAAAGGGAGTGTAACAGCTGAAGATTGGGTGAAGTTGATGAGCCTAATGTGCAGTACATTGATGGACTAGTGGACTGCTAGATTCGCAGATTGGTGCTCAGGTATTGGCCAGCCTAGAAGAGCATATTGGATCAGCCTGTGTTCATTGGAGCTCAGGTATTGGCCAGCCTAGAAGAGCATATTGGATCAGCCTATGTTCTTTAGAGCATAAGTGACTTGCAGCAGCGATAGGTGGCAGCCCTCCTAGAGACTCTATGTGTCGTCCTTTGATGGACTAAGGCGCAGCTAGAGAGCAGAACAAAAACAAAGGACCGAAAAGACGAGATACAACATAGAGGCTATAGCAAGATTGTCATTGTATCTTGTATTCTTGTACTTGTGGATAATTGAGGCTTGTTATCCCTTGTATGGGAGCCCGAGACAGTTGTATTATATGTTGATTAATATAACAAAGTTGGGTTGAAATTTGTAAAAATTTGTTTATAATTGTGCATATGTGATTTATTGTTTTATATTGTTCCGCTATGCAAAGTAGCTTTGTTGAGATTCTTAGTTTGGTAGCGTCAGAGATTCTAAGATTCTATCCTAGACCCAAGATCGTGGAAATTCAACATTTAGTGAGGGCGCAGTTCGAGCCAAGGAAAGAGCATCGGAGAGAGGGAGCAACAAATGTTTGGGAGAAGAGATCTGGAGGATATTTTCCTCAGTTTCCCAACGTTCGGGAGGCAGGAAAAGAGGAGGTTGAATTGTTTGTAGAAGAGGTTGATTTGTGCAAAGTGAGTTAGCTAGTCTAGTACTGCGAGTTGCCTGAAGAGGTTTGATTGAATTGTTAGAGGTTGGATCAGTCAGTGTCTGGAAGGCAGAGCAAATTCATTCCAGAGGCAGGAGGCCAAATGTCCCAATTGGAGGAAGATCCAAGACTGTGCGAGTCAGTCAGAGCCAACAGTGCATATTTCAAGCAAAAGTGTGAGTTGCTAGTGTGGGGTGCAAGCACGCCAAAGGAGGCCAAGTTGATTTGCAAAAGAGATCTTAGATCTCCAGTATATTTTGCTAATGTATTGACGAAGGTTTTCCAGTTGGGAAACAAGTACTAATTATTTTGTCAAATTGCCGCATAATAAAATAAAACCCTTACCTACTGGGTTTTTCCGGGGACTATTTTCCAAAACAATGGTGTCATTTTATTGTGTGTGTGCATTTATTGCTCAATTCCACATTTTTATTTTCTGCGCGTAATTATAATTGGTGGAGAATTGCGGTGTGGTTTATTCGCTATTTGTCGTTAATAATTTAACAGAAGACAAATAAATTGTTAAGTTAGGAGAATAATACTTGGTTGCTGCAGTTCAAGAAATTTTCACATGGAACCAGAGCATAGTGAATCGAATTAGAGGCTCAGAAGCGAAAGAAAGATAGATTGTGCAATTTTAGAGGGAAATCTGAAGCACTACTTCCAAATTTGCACAAGCCATCCAAGCAGTGCGAATAACAGAGACAAAAATCGATTCGTAGTTCGGGGTGAAGGAAAATCTTGATTTTCCTCAAGAGCAGTAGCAGCAGGAAGTAAGATTGTTGGAGAGAGGGTTCCGGTGAGTATATTCGTTGATTCACAAAGAAGATCTAGTGCAATGATTTTGCAGCAAGGGTTTTGCAGTTGCATATCAGCGCAAGATGGGAAGAGAAAAGAACACAAGGGGAATTACAAGAGAAGGAAAAGAGGCCATAATTCCTAGCAGCAAAAGGTTGTAGCAAACTTGCCAATCTAACGAGTGTGTGTTTCAGGGTTAGCAGTGCATGTGTCAAATTCTGGAGGACTTACGGGAAATCAAGTTACCCAATAGAAGCAGTAGGCAGTGCAAATTTTTGGAAGGACACCGGAGGAAAATGTAGAAGCATATCTGTGCATTTCAGGGAGAGTGTGTGTAGGAGAGAGAAGGTCGAGTTGTCGAAAGGAGGAGATTTCCAACATATAGTTCTCTAGTTTATTTGAGTTTCGTTGAGAAGGCCACAACAAAACTTAGAGCTCAACACAGAGTTAACAAAGACTCAAATGTTGGTGTATGAAAGGCCTCAATGCAATTCCTATTGGACAAGCACGACTTTAAGGAATTTGTGACAAATGTAATGGTTGAGTCAATAGATCAACAACAGTTGGAAAACTTCAAGAAGGATATGGCCAAGACCAAGAGGATGGCCCTATACGAAGTTCAGGATCATATTGTCTCGCATATTGCAAATAAGAACACAACAAAGGACATGTGGGATGCCTTTATGAAGTTGTAGGAAGATCCATCTGAGAATCAGAAAATGATTCTCAAGGAGAATTTGAAGCCGGTCACGATGCAGAAGGGTGAGGATGTTACATCCTACCTCACTAAGATTTAGGGAATTAGAGATGAACTTGTACCTATAGGAGAGAAACCATCAGATAGTGAACTAGTGCGAACAACTCTAAATGGATTTACCAAGGAATGGTGAACTTTCGTTCAAGGAATCACTAGATGAGATAGCTACGAGATCAGGAAAACCTGTGGAGTGACTTCGCTCAGGAGGAGCTAAGGATCAGACTCGCAGAAGGTGCTACCAATAGCAGTAACAAGGTATCAAAGGTGGAGAAGAAAGAAGAAAACGTTGCCCTTGCAGGAAAGAGAAAGACAAAGGGTCCCAGTCAGGGACGAAACTCAAAAGGAGGAGAGAACAAGAAGAAAGACTTGTTGAAGGTCAAGTGCTTCAGATGTGGTGAGTTTCGTCATTTCGTCACCCAGTGTCCAAAGAGGAAGAAGGAAAATAAGGGGCAATATACAACAACTCCGGGAAAAATCAATGAGTTGACCTCTAGATTGGAGGATATTGCATTGATATCAGCAATACCTTTAGATGGAGAAGCATGATGCTTCGAAATGCCAGTATGGGCAGCATCCATGGGGAGCAACAGGAAGTCTAGATTAGATCCAGTTACTATTCACATAGGATCAACACCTTTGCTACAGGGGCCCATAGTAGTAAAGTAGCAAGAGGATCGAGGTGTCAGCAAGTTGCATTGAGTCAGGCAAAGAGCATCGAAGAGAGGCAACAACAGAGGTTTGGGAGCAGAGATCCAGAGGAGACTTTTCTCACTTTTCCAATGTCCAAGAGGAAGGAAAAGAGGAGGTTGAATTGTCTGCAGAAGAGGCCAATTTGTGTAGTGTGAGTTAGCCAATCCATTAGGGCGAGTTGCCGGAAGAGGTTCAATTCAGTGGCCAAAGGTCAGATCAGTGCCTGGAAGGCAAAGTGAATTCATTCCAGAGGCAGAAAGAGGTTACGCATCCCAGTTGGAGGAAGATCCAGCGTTATCCAAGTCACTCAAAGCCAGCAATGTGCATTTCAAGCAAAGGTGTGAGTTTCCAATGTGGGGTGCGAGCTAGCCAGAGGAGGTTGAGTTGATTTGCAAAGGAGATCTTAGATATCCAATATATTTTGCTAGTGTATTTATGGAGGTTTTCCAATTGAGAAACCAATACTAATTATTTTCTCAAATTACTACATAATAAATCAAAACCCTCATTTGCTGCATCGGTTTTTGCTTCGAGGTATTTTTGGGGACTATTGTCCAAAACAAAGGTGTCATTTTATTTTTTGTGTGCAACTATTTCTCAGTTCCACATTTTTATTTTCCACAACGTAATTTTAGTTGGTGAAGAATTGCAATGTGGTTTATTCGTTATTTACCGTTAATAATTTAACAGAAGACAAATAAACTATTCAGTTAGGAGAATAATACTTAGTCACTGCAGTTCAAGGAATTTTCACACCCCACTCCTTTCTATTCCACCTGAATCATCCATGAGGCCCTCAAAATCGAAAAGCATCCAAGTAACTTTAATTGTGAAGATGGATACAAGTTAAGCCATTCTTAGAAGCCTCTAATTCACAACCTTAACCTTTGATCTTCCCTTTGCCTCCCCCCATGTTCTTAAATTATTGTTTTCTTTAGCCCTGTTTTCTTTCCTTTTATTTCATTCCTTTCATTTTAATCATCTTTATATTTTATTATAATTTTCCCCCTCACCCCTCCCCCTGTCCCTAATCATTATGTATATGAATGCCCCACATTCTTAGGTCTTTAAATTCTATACTATTTCCCCCCCTCCATGTTAATTTATGTAGCCTCAAAGGTGTTCTAGTCTTGAAACTTTGTGGAGAGGCTAAAACACAAGAGTTCTCCAAAACCCAAAAATCATTTATGGAAATTCCACCTAGAGATAACTCAATTAAATTAATGACCATATTTAAAAATTTCCTAAGTCCAACTTATGAAAAATGGTTAATTAATAGTAATTAATTGAGAAAGATGTGAATTATGTAGAAACTCATACGAGTCGACTTGGAGATGATCTCATCCATCAATTAAGTTTCAATCTTGGTCGTTGGAGTCCCAACTAGAGATTATAAGAAGAGGTCGATGGGTAGATGGAGAACACACCAGTGCAAATACTCAGTGGTGTAGGCAATTCGATTTTCCAGTGCAGGTGATTCAACAGGAGAAATCGAGCCAGTAGATCCCGTAGCAGGTGGCAGGAGAGTTCAACAGTGATCCATAGGAAGCTTTCCAGTTCCAGAGAGTCAGAAAGAGGAGGTCGAAATTTATCTCCAGAACGTTGCACGGGGGTTGCGCAGTGTCGCAAGAAGGCAGTGCGATTTGGCTAAAGGGAATGTCGTTTTTCAGTTTCAGAGGTCGAGAATATTTTCCAGAGTGCTAGAGAAGCATTTTCTCAGTCAGTAGCAAACAGGATGGCTTGAGTAGCAGCCGTTTCAGGAAGTGAGTTTGGCAGGTTGCACAGGGGTGACGCAGGGCCTACATAGAGCTATTTGGATGGCTCACTTGGAGCTGGCAGTCAGAGCCAGGATTGTTTGGATTGAGGGTAAAATTTCCCCCACTAATTTTTCCAGTGTTTCTCTTGGATAGAATCGCCAGTTTGGAAATATTTTATTGTACTCAAAATTTTTGTTGCAAATCATAACATAAACCCTCAGCTGCAACCGGTTTTCCCACATAGGGTTTTTCTCGGGACTTTTGTCCAAAATAACTGTCATAATTTTTGTGTGTGCTAGTATTTCTCAGTTCCTTTTTTTGCTTTCGCAGTATTTTATTTAGTGAAGAAATTGCAATGTGAATAAACTACTAATCATTTAGGAGAATTAATTCCAGTTGCTGCATTTCAAGGAATTTTCACACACTATCAAAGCACATTTGATGGATAGGAAGCTCAGAGTGGAGAAGGAGAAAATTTTGTTGTTCAAAGGGAGCAACAACTTAGATTTTCGAAGAGCATACTCTTGTTCTAGGCACAAAAGGGTTTGCAGCGGTTTGCTAGAGCAGATTCAATGTCAGAAGGAAGAGAAAAATGCGCACACAGAGGGAGGAATTTCCATATTTTCCTAGAGGGTTTCCAATTCCAGTTTCTGGAGGAGATCCACAATTTTCCAGTTACAAAAGGCAATACGAGTTTGCTAGAAGTAGCTCGTTTGAGTTGGTGGGCTTACAGTTTGTGTACCAATTTTCTAGAGAAGGACATTCAAAAACGCTGAGCGAGTAGTTCCAAAAAGCAGTTGAAGGCAAAAGAATATAGATAGTAGCAGTTTTGCGCATTCCAAGAGGGAATGTGAATTGCAGAGCAAGTAGCCAAGCCAGAAAGGGAGGAGATTCCTATTTAGTTCTCCAGTATTTTGGTTTCACAGTTTTGGCAACTTTCTAGGGATGGTCATACAAGATTGCCAGAAGAGGTCGTTCGAGTTAACCAGAATACAAATCTAGATCGCAGATCGACTTCTAGTTTTCGGAGGAAGTGCGAGCTATCTAGTGCAAGTTGCGAAGCGAAGAAAGGTCCCAATAAGGAGCAAGGCTCGAAAGGAGGTAGTGGGGTACCAAATCCAGGTGGAGTATGAGACTCCAGTGTGCCAGATTACGAAGGAACAACGGAAAAGCAGCAAATTTGATCCAGTTGCTACGGATTTCTCATATAGAATAATATCCTTGCTACGAGAGCCCAACAAAATTAGTGGCAGGAGGATCATAGCGTCCACATGTGCAGTTAGTCATTCAAATGACAACTACATAGCTAGATGTAGTCAGTGCCTAGTACACAGTTGAAGTGACACAAGCAGTGCGAATTGCCCAGCTGCAATTCCAACTAGAAGATTCCTAGCGTAGAAATATGCAGTCCAATTTCCAGTACAGGAGGACAGTGCGAGTTTCCAAGAGAGAGCAAAGGGATTTCCCATAGGGAGATCAAGAGTCAGATGGCGTCTAGCTTCAAAGGGAGCAGCCCTATGAGAGCTAGTGCTTAAGGATCTGGGGATATCAGACTCATTATTGCAGTAGTTGCAACAGCAGTGCAACAGAGCAATAACAACAACATTATGAGTACATCATAGTTTAGAGTTGCGCAGAGATTTCGAAAGTGTATATTGAGGTAAGCATAAAATAATGTTTCCCCATGGATCATTACCTTTACTATAGGGGCCCATAGTATTCAGTAGCAGGAGGATCAGTGTTAGCTGATGCAGTCAGTTCCAGAGTGATAGTTGTAGACTAGTAGCAGTCAGACGCTAAGGAGCGCAGAGCAATGTTGATAGCACAACATGAAGCTCAGTAGCAGAGTCAGGAGCAACACATAATTCCCAGTGGACAGTGTAGAAGCTAATAGAAGTTAGATGCTCAGGAGATAGCTGCAGCATAGAGACATAGTTGATTCAGTATTTTGGATGCTTCTCAGTTGCTATAGTTGCAGTAGCAACAACAACAATTGAGAGAGAATTGCAATGCAAATGAAGAGTTGCCAGCAGTATAGGTAGTACAGCAATGTCAGTAGCAACACGGATGCAACATCATAATTGCATAGCAGTTGGTGGGCGGTGATAGGGTGTCACAATGGCCAGACATCAACAGTGCGTATGGAGGATGATACAGAGATAGGGTGTTGTGGCGGATTGTGCAGCACTAGAGAGAGAAACCCTTCCTCGCTAAGAGGGAGTGTTATTTTTTGTAGCATTGGAGGTATTCTAGTCTCAAAACTTTATAGAGAGGCTAAAACATAGGAGTTCTCCAAAACCCAGAAATCATCTCTGGAAATTCCACCTAGAGATAACTCAATTCAATTAATTGACCATAATTAAAATTTCCTAAATCTAACTTAGGAAAAATGGTTAATTAAAAGTAATTAATTGAGAAAGGAGTGAATTATCTAGAAACTCACACGGATCGACTTGGAGATAATCTCAACCATCGCTTAAGTTTTAATCTTGGCCATTTGAGTCCAAACTGGAGATTATAAGAAGACGTCGAGGGGTATATAAAGAACACACTATTGCAGATACTCAGTGGTCTGGGCAGTTCGATTTTCTAGTGCAAGTGAATTCGAGCTAGTAGATCGAGTGGCAGGTGACAGGAGAGGTTAGTAGTGATTTAGAGGATTTTTTCCAGTCCCAAAGAGTCAAAAAGAGGAGTTCGAAATTTATCTCCAAGAGGCTGCGCAGCGCCTCAAGAAGGAAGTTCAATTTGGCTGAAGGGAAGGTCGTTTTCAGTTCCAGAGGCCAGGATGATTTTCCAGAGTGTCGAAGAATCATTTTCCTAGTTAGCTGCAAGCATGACTGCATGAGTAGCAGTTGTTTCACACAATAAGTTTGACACGCTATGTAGGGGAACGCAGGGCCTGCACAGAGCTGCTTGGACGGCTCACTTGGAGCTTGCAATCGGAGCCAGGATTGCTTGGAGTGAAGGTAAAATTTCCCACAATAATTTTGTCAGTGTTCCTCTTGGATAGAATCACCAATTTGGTGATATTTTATTGTACTCAGAATTTTTGCTGCAAATAATAATATAAACCCTCAGCTGCAACCGATTTTCACACATTGAGTTTTTCCAGGGACTTTTGTCCAAAATAATCTTGTCATAATTTTTGTGTGTGTGCTAATATTTCTCATTTCCTATTTTGCTTCCACGGTATTTTATTTGGTGAAGAAATTGCAGTGTGATTAATTCGGTATTAATCAGAAAATTAATAAACTGCTAATCAGTTAGGAGAATTAATTCCAGTTGCTGCATTTCAAGGAATTCTCACACTCCGCCTCAATTCTAGTCTCTCCTTTCTTTTTGATTGTCACCTTTCATCCTCTTAACCTAACCCTCTTTCCTTCATTACTCATTTATTATAATCATTTATTTTCATTATTTGTTATTTAATGTTTCCTAAACAATTTAAATTATTTAACTATTATTTATATTTCTTAATTTTTTAATTTAATTCATTTTTATTCACTTTGAAAACTTAAAATATTTGTTTTTTCAAATTATTTTCATTGTTAATTCAAAATTAAATATTCCTTATTTTTCTCCAACAATCAGTTTTATTGAGTGGTTAAACTCTATCTGTTGAATTCTAACGTTCCTTTTTGACCTAGAAAACATAATGGTCCTTTTTGACCTCTAACACCCAACGTTCCTCTCTCCTTTCCTCGCACCTATATAATCCTATATGCACTATTTTCTAATCATTCTGTTTCATTTGGTCCCAGAATATGGGTGGAGTGTCCACCCGAAACGTTGAACACTATCCTCATTCCACATACACAGTAAAGATATCCAGAAATACCCTATAACAGAAGATTACTTACTGGTTAGATATAGAACCTAAGTTTCAAAGACAATCTCTCTTTTACAGGACTAAAAAGTTTGTTTTTGATGACGTTTTGTCCCTGTTAATTGCACATCTAGTCTTTAAAGAATATGGAATATATGTAGAAGCTATCTCTGAGCAAACTGTAATTTAAGGACAGAAACAGTGATACTGTAACTGGGAATGTTTCAACTTACCTTTTCTGGCTCCTTGTGCCTTGCTCTTCTTTCTCCTTGTCTGAGAAGGATCTAGGTATTTGTTTCCGTCTTCTCTTCACTGGCTGTTCCAGCTTTGCAGTTTGTTTTTTACATTGTAATAAGATGTCTTGCTGATGCTTTGAGTTAGACCCAGAATTGGCCTGTGCATTCTGCTGCTTGCACCTCCTCATATACACTTCTCCAACAGATGTACCATTTAATGCAGCTTTGCATGTTCTTTTTTTCTCAGGTTCATTTTCCCTCAGTTTCTTTTCACTGGACATCTGTTGATGATGCAGAGACTTGTTCAATTTAGATCTTTGTTTATACAAGGATTTTTTTGCACGTGATTTGTCTGTGGTCCTCTTCCGATTAATATCCCTATGATCAAAAATCTCCTGGTTAGCAGGTTCAGTAGTATCGTAGTCAACAAAATCTGCAACTCAACAAGCACATGAATTCTATAGGATAACTGTTTTTCTCTGGTCATTGTATTACCTTTTTGACATGTTTCCATGAGTCTGTTCCATAAATCTTAGTCCCTTGTGCATTATCAAATTAGCCTCTTCCCTCATGCAGCTCTAGAACAGACGTGACACAACAAATAAGTTCCTGTCTGCAATGAAGATATGCCACTTTATCTTTATTACTCTTGGTGTTTAAGCAATGAAAATTCTTCAGATGTAGTGCACTTCTGGACTTCAAAATGAACTTATTTTGTGCCTTCCAGTACTAATATTTAACTCCAGTGAGATAGTATATTCAGAGGTTTTGTCTCACAGTTACCTCTTATGCACAGGATCTGTTTTATGTCGTACTTGTTCAAGAAATGTGGGTATAATACATAGAATAATTCTTCTAGAAATTACAAACGATATCTTTTTGTCCGAAGACATGAGTAACCTTAAATTCAAGACAATTTCAATGTTGCAAAATAAATGACACAAATTTCAAACAAACTGAACAGCTCATATTAGCAGCATCAGACATGAAAATTCTTCTGAAAAATTGAATTCACTCTTGAGAAAAAAAGCAAGATTTTGTCCCTCACCAAAACAAATCATACAATCTGCTCAACTACGGCCTATAGTATAGTGAGCAGAAAATCTTACAGAGTTCTGAACGATAGGGAAAGCAAGGGAAGTGAGCACCCATCTACCGAAGATCAAAACTCCATATGGGAACAGAAATACAACTTAGGAAAGGAAAGACTTTGTTAAACTACTCAGACCAATTTGGATTGTTGGAATTCTAGATTTTGTTACGATACTTGCCAAGTAATATTTAATATTTATACCTAACGGTTCAACTTGGCTCAGCCCTCAAAGCAGACGATTCTTTATGGAACTGCAAGAATGGGTCAATCTGACCAATAATCAGTGAGTTTGACCAGATTGGCGAGTACTCTGCACTTTTCTCAACATTCACCAATTTGAACAAAATATCCAGTAGGCACAGAATATAAGAGAAAACAGCAAAATCATTATTCATCATTTTCTATTCTGTTTTTTCCAGTGAGGAATTTTCTGCAGAGTAAGGCTGTCTGTGTGGATTTTGCAACTGGATCCAAAGTATTTGATAAAAACGTGTAACGGCCAAATGCGCAGCTGGATTTTGGCATTATAAATTGATTGGGAAGAAAAATTTCTCAATATTTGCAATGGAAGGCATGCCAAACCAGTGACTTGAGTCCACCTCAGTTCCCCGTACACAATTTTCACAGAGATTGGAGTTATTTCTGTAAATTTTTGAACTGTTTGAGGGCTTTGTTGTTTTTCCTTCTTATAAAACCCTAACAACTAAAAAACAATGAAAATGGTAATAGAGAGGGGTTTTGTCTGCTGCTATTGTGGAGATCTGAGTAGTAAGATGCAACAAAAGTTTGGCAATAAATGTATCAGTCGGGGAGATAAACAGTTTGAAGTACCATTTGGTAAAAAAAAAAACCCTTTCCTTGATGTAAGATCCTTAGATGTGCCTCTAGATGTTGTTATGAACAAAGTTTATAAATGTAGCAGAATACTCAGAAGATCTGAAATCTATAAATATCCATGATAGGACAACAATATATTTATATAAGAGATGTAGAGAAGATATGAGATGATGATGAGAATGTTACAAATGAGGCTTGCTTATATACCTATTTAGGTGCCTCTTCATGAATGGTCATGTCCCTTAGACATGCCTCTTCAGTACTAATTATTATTATGACATTATGATTATGATTATTTATATTATTTTTAAATAAATTGTATTCATAATAAATGTCTCCTATCAAGAAAATCCAATCTAGAAACTATGGTGCACAAAACTTCTAGGAACCCGGCGTTTTGGACCATACCCTTACCCAAAACTCCGAAACTCAACCATCATGTACTCATCTATGAGAGTTAATATAGACATGCTTATCCTCCTAAATTGTCATCTATGGGTTTTATTCCCTTTTTTCTTGCAAGATAATGTGTTATTCACTTATTTTCAGCCGACGTTTCCATTTTGGGAGGTGACATTTCTAAACATACCCATTTCAGAAACTCTGAAACATTCCAACGCTTCATGCAACTTAGTTTAGAAACCATCGAAGCTGCAAAAGTAGAGAAAGAAAAATTGGTCTAAGAGTGGGCAAGTTTCATCTTCTATATCCATTCCACCTCTTGTAGATAAAATCAACTACTTCTGAAACTCCTACAGCTTCTCCTCCTTTCCCCTCTCAAAAGACGCTCCTAGTACCAATGGTGGTTCCCTGCATAGATTTGATCCTTCCTACAAACATCCAAAATCACAACCTAGGCTAGAGACCACATGACAAAATCCATCCATGACCAAACTGAAAAGGCCATGTGGAATTTTTGCTTTTAATAAAATTTTCCTTCAGTGTTGCTAGAATGGCATGTCATGGTTGATACAACTGACATTTGTCACCCAAATTTCAATGTCTGTGATTCTAAAGCTCATAGGGGTTGGGATTTTTATTAAGGTTGTATAGGATGTGAGCAAAGTCCTTGCAGAGCATTGTTCTTCTTGGGTAAAGGCAAGTTAAAATATTATCTCCAATGGTTGTGTTGACCACTTGTGTGTCAACCACACCTTAAGCAGAGTACAGTGCAGAGCAGTGCAATTTTTTTCAAAGTTCATCATCATCATACAATTTCTGGTCATTATATGTAATCCAAATTTTGTTGACCTAAGGGCCTTGATGTAAAAATGATTATAGTATGTTTATGAAGCCATGTAAAACATCTACATAAGCCTATGATTTTTACCAAAGAGTTTCACTCTAGGGAGTTTTTTTCCTCTGCGAATTATTTATGTTTTTAAACATTTATAATTGGTAGAGTTTTCTCCCTTGCTATGACCCAAAGCTAAGGTGGGGCTCGATGGTCAAGTTTCAGGTGAGTCCTAAAGTATTGATTCTATGTAATTTGTCATACTAGATCATCTATAAAGTGTCGCGGACTTTGGTTGAGTCTAGAGGTTATGTTTTATTTTTCAAAATTCCCCTTCTGTATGGGATTTTCATGATGTAAATATGTAAAAAAGTGTTGTCTATAGGAGTTCTACGGGGGTATGAGTACTTAATTTTACACCTCAACTCCTAAACTTTCTATCTAGACACAATTTGAGGGTGGAAAAATATTTCTAGACTCTAATCCCCTCTAGAGTCGTTATTATTATATTCTAGCAATTAGCCAAAATTTACTCAAAAAATAAAAATGAGAAAATAAAATTCTCTCCACGTAGAAAAATAATTAAAAAGGGAATGTGCATTTTCCAAAAATGGAATCAAATTCAAAATGGAGAAAAGTCTCATTTCCAACGCAAAGAAGACCCACAAAAAAATCATTAGGCCAGAAAGAAAATATTTTCTCAAGGGAAATCGATTTTTTTTTGGTCTAGGTGGTTATTTTGAATGAGGGAATTCCAAGCAATTAGTTTTGAATATTTTCTAGTGGTCCAAAACCACCCAGAAGTTAAATATTGCTCCATCCAACTCATCCATCAAGGAAGTCGAATTTTTCTAGAGATCTGTGTAGGTGCAATCAATGGTTTCAAATTTTTTGACCAAGATCAGCCATGGATCAGGTCAACTAGCCGTTTTTTCCATTTGGAGGCTCTCATGCTCTCATTTTTTTATATAAGGAAGCTCTATGCTCCTTATTGTAATAATCATCTAACCTTGAGCTTGTAATGACCCACCTACAATTACAAACAGAATGTGAATATTAGCATGCATACGGGACATCCATATGATAGCTCCATATGCATGACTCACATGTATTGCAATAGTATACATACCGACTAACATGGAAAATTATCTAAACTTAAGTTAATAAATCAATCATTGAAGTAAATTTCTAACTTATCAAAATATAATGAATATATTAAGTTGGGTACTTAATATGTATACAACCCTCACATATACAAACCCTCACATATACAAATGATAAATCCTTAATCAAAAGAAAATATAAATTATGTTACAAACTATAATTGTTTAGATAAATAAAATAATAAAACAATTTAATTATAAATTAAATTAAATTAATTAAATATTTGAATAAAGTTAATATTAAATAAACTGATCAAATACAACATATATAGTCTATCCTCTAAGAAGAATGAACCGACTCAATCAAAATTATATAAAGGCTAAATCAGAAATCAAATCTATATAAAGATTCAATCAAATCTATAGCATGCAGAGCTCCACGTAACAAGGAGGGACACAGAGAAGGGAAAGGAAGAAAAGCGGTGGGCGATAGAAATAAAAGGAAGGGAGTACTATTGAGACAGGGGGATTTTCGCTGGGGAAATGAAGTGCAGGAAGGAGGAAATTACTGAGAAAGTCACAGACTGAGAGAAGCCTCAATTGTCCTTGAGTTTTTGGGCACGGGGGCAGAGTACGTCATTTGTGAAGTACTTTGGAGCTGGGTACTGAGGTTGTGCCCAATTTCGCTGGGAGGTTTTGGTCATTTTGATAACGAAAGCGGGAACAACAGCCACCAGAAACATTATCAGATAGAATTTTGACTTTAGGAACACTCCAAACAAAATTACAAGTATTTATTGATGATTTGCCAAATTTCGAGAGTGTTTGCTTGCTTCATAAATTTAAAGGTTTATTTATGTAAGAATGATAAATTAGGGCTTTATAATTGTTTAGGGCTTTACAAAGCTCTTGGTCATTGAAGCTCTACTATCCTTGTAATTATTTTTCTAAGCAATAAAAAAGTTTTTAGGGAAAAGCTATGGTGTTATTCTCCAGTGATATGGTATAATCTTTCTAATCTCTTGTGCTTAATGTCTGCTAGTAATTTACATTGTTATTTCCATTTTCTCTCGAAGATTCATTGGTGTAAAATTGTCATGCATCATTGTTTAGATTTCAAGAAACACACTAGGTGGAGTAGATATATTGGTTTTCGATTAAAACCTTAGACTCCGCTACCACTATGCTATCCAAATCTCTGTGGATCTAACAATTATCTTTCAAGTGTGTAGAAATAATTTCCCTGATCAGATCTTGGATACTTGGGGGCATTCTCAGTTGAATTAACCAACTATTCAAGCATAGAAGATGTAGAACCCATAGTGGGTCACTTGAAGACTTATCTTTTGAATAAGAAAAGGGGTTTTCCTTACCATTTTCTCTAGATCTAAATTTAAAATATTTTCAAAATTTATTTTAGAGCTTTAATGAATAGATCTGTTATTTAAAGAGCTTGTATCATTAAATTTGTGAATAGATCTTGTGTATATATTTCCCTCTAACCCTGTATATATTTCCATCTACTTGTATATACTTGTTGGGTTTTCTTGAGTTTTTATTGCAGATCTGAAGGAGGGCATTGATTTGGGCTTGGGTCTTTTTTGTATATATTGTTTGGTTGCTTGATCCTGTCAAGGTTTTGAAGGAAATTGATTTCTCAAGCTGAGAATAGCCTCCTAGCCTAGACGGCGAGGGTTTGGAGGTCAGCGACTTATTTTCTTAGGGTCGTCTAACCTTTTTTGGAAGGTGGCAAGGGTTTTGAGGACTTCTTTTGCCTCAAGGCTGAATTTCTCAAGGATTTCACCTCTATATATATTTTGCAAAGTTTTTAATGGTTTCACTTGGGATTTTGGTTATCGTTTGCTTCATATTTCACTCTTTGAGCTAGACGCAAGCCTTGAAGGGTTATATTTAGCATCAAGAAGGGTTTGGGTATCATTTTTGTGGATCATATAATTTTTTGAGGCTCTTTCTTGTAGGCCATAGGAATTTTAGGCCTCTTTTCCCTTGGTTGCAAGCCTCTAGGGATTTTATTTCTTAACATTTGATTTCATTTGCTAACCCTCATTGTTTTGCAGGTGCTTCAACAAATTTTTTGAGTGTTTCATAATAAATTTTTGGCATAAAATTATATTTCAGGGGCTTGACCTTATTACTGCTCAAACTAGCAGGGGTCCTAGGAGGGGATCCTATAGATCAACTACTAGGTGAAGGGGAAACAATGGAGTGATAGCCCAAAGTCACCTTAGCTAAGACTCCCTGCTCTTGACGGTCTTTCATCCATGGAAGGAGTCCTGATATGAGAGGAATCACAAGGGAAGATGGATCAATGATAAGATATGTTGATTTCCTAAAGCCTATTCACAAGAGAGGCTCAAATAATTGGCTTACTTGCTTTGAAAACAAGGTGATTAGCTCTTTAAGAAGGGCTATGAGGATACCTAGACCTAGGGTTGAGGAATATCCTTTCACAAGAAGTATCCTAAACCTAAGAATCCTAAAGGATAAATGGCTTCTATGTGACCCTTGTGAAATGTGAGTTATGTTACCACTCAAACTAGCAAGGGTCCTAAAAGGGGATCCTTGAAGGGCTACTATTAGGCTAAGGGCAACAAATGGAGCAATAGCCCACTGTCACCTCGACTAAGGCTCCCTGCTCTTTACGGACTTTCACCAATGGGAGGAGACCTGTTATGATGAGGATTACTAAATGGATAGACCAATGATAGGGTGAGGGGTGATCCTAGAAGCTTATTCACAAGAGAGGCTCAAATATGTGGCTTGCTTGCTTTGGAAGCAAGGTTTAAAGCTCTCAAGGAAGGGCTTAAGGGGAACTTCAAGGTTTAGGTTTAGGGTATGTATCTTATAATGGGGGTTCCTAGACCTTGAAATTCTTGTGAAAGCTTGGATTCCTAGGGATCCTTGAAGAATTACCTTTAATAGTGTGTGGGACCACACAGGACCAAGTGGACCCGAGGGTAGGCCACGAGGGTAGGGTTTAGCAACGAATGATACGCTTGACCTATTTAGGAGGGAGAAAAGGACCAAAGAAACAATTTTTAATGCAAGACAATGTGAGGGTCCTAATGAGGCTTCTAGCCTAAGGAAACCAAGGGCAATATTCGATCCAAGTGATGATACTAAAATGAATCCACATCACTTCTATTTATATACTTCTAATGAGTTTAATTTAGCTACTTGGGCCTACATTAGCCCCTAGAATAAAATAATGTGCAAAACAACAAACTTTTGGTGACAAACCCACCAAACTAGCTCATAAACAAAAGAATAAGCCTCTCAAGAGGTCGAATAATCAATAATACGTCATTGGGACTTCTAAGAAGCCTGATGAAGTCCATAAGTGCCACAATGATGAATAGGACTCCCAAAAGTAGTGGACAAGAGGTTGGCCCCTTGTTCTCCAAATAATAAACCTATGGTGCTCCCAATGGGTGTGAGGGCATACAAGTAACCTCATGGGTCTCCAAGTAGATCAAAGATGTCTATAGACCATCTGTAAGGGCTTAGATGATGGTGTAAGTGATGCCACATCAACATACAAGTCCTGGGTCCTCTGCCAAGTGCATGGTACGACTGTGGGGCTAGCTAGGCATGGTGAACCAAGTACATCTTCCTCGTCCAATAGGTGAATCTCGAGAAATCTCTGAACATCTATGGGGATCCATGGAGTGTTGTCTACTGTTGGGGAGGCCCATGGCTCTCTAGACACACCGTACATGTGCCAATGTAGCCCTCTAGTGTTGGAATTTCTAAGTTTAACCCATTAGAAATTATTCTTGTACTATCTGATTTATTTCTTCCTACTTGTTCAATTACTTAACAAGTTTTTTACCATGTAAATACTGAAAATAAATACAAGTACAATATCAACACATACATATCATCAACTGAAAGTAAACAGCACACAAGTGACACCGTTGTTTTTGGACTAATGTCCCCGGAAAAACCCAATGCAAAAAAACTGGTGCAGCTACCCAGAGGGTTTTATTATTATGCAGTTTCAGAATACAACCTGGGTGCTAGAAATGGCTCACCCAACAGAGAATGCCCTCGGCAATAGTACCTCTCAGTCGAAGACAAATATTTTGGCTAAATCACCAAATGAACGATCCCACAACAACAATGGAGCTTCTGCTACTCTGCGTCTACTCTGCTAGGGACTGCGTCACCCTATCCAGCTCTCCAGCTCTAGGCTGTCCCATGAAAAATCTCCCAGCGCTGCCTCTAGGCCCTGCGTTAGCCTCTCTGGCCCAATGTCAGCCTCTTTGGGCTCTGCGTCTCACACGCTGGCTCTCTCTGGCTCTGCGCAACTCCTGGCTGCCGCTATGTGGCCTCTAGTTGGCTCTATGTCAACCTCTCCCAGATTTTGCGTTGATTATCTCGGTACTAACTCTGCCTCTTTGCTATGTATTCACTGCCCCTCAACTACAACTCCGATCACTTACTCAATTTCCTCAGCAAACCCTGCCCCAGAAAATCGAGTTCTTGGTCTCTCTCGGTGTGTTCTCCAACTGACCCTCAAGCCTCCTCTTATATTTTTCTCGTTGGTACATCAACAGTCGAGATTAAATTTCTAATCAACGGCTAATATTAGGTTTGGCTTGATCCATGACTTTTGGACCCTTCTAACCCAGTTTTATATTAATACCCATTAATATTTTATTTTTCTAAGTTTAGACTTAGGAACTCCATTAAAAATATTAATTATTTTAATATCTCTCAGCCTGGGTACAACGGATAATATTAGATTTGGCTTGATCCATGACTTTTGGACCCTTAACCCAATTTTATACTAATACCCATTAATATTTTATTTTTCCTAAGTTTAGACTTAGGAACTCCATTAAAAATATTAATTATTTTAATATCTTCCAAACCGGTTAGATTATGCCCAAACCATTTCAAAGTCTTGGAGATCTCATGTGCTTTAGCCTCTCCACCAATTTTCATGGCTAGACCACATTTGATGCTACCCAAAATCAACACTCCCTCTTAGCGAGGATTGTGCTCTAGTAATACTCCTCACTGAATATCACCCTGATCATCCAGCATCAGTCACTGTGCTGATGCTAAGCCCCCCGCCCAACATCCTCTGCACTGTTGCATCATGTACTACTGCCCATGACCCTGCCACTGCCACTGTTGCATCTGTACAGAAACTCCCTCTGCATCTGTGTTGTTGCCCATGGCCCTGCCACTGCCACTACTGCATCTGCACTGCATCCCCTTCTCCTCACACTGCATAGTGTTGCCCATAGCACTGTCACTACTAACTGCAACACTGCAACCCAATTACTGAGAAGGAAGTAACTGATCCACCCAACTCTGACATCCCTGTCAATCTAGAGACTCTCTCGATGTTGAAGCTCCCTCTTTCGCTGACAAGTGCTCCCTCTACTAACCTCTACGCTGCTACAACAACTCCATCCATCTCGCATTGTTGCCTCACGCTATCCCGAGACTCTTGCACTGTAGCACCCTCTATCACTCCATCCGCATCCGTCTCTACCCTCATCCGCCATTCGTGCTACTTCTTTTCGGGGCTCCTATAGCAAAATATAATCCAAGAGGTTGGGTACCTCAAGGACTCCTGCCCCTCATCGTCTGTAGTCCATCTAACTATAGCTCGATGTCTCCCCACTTCCTCTCAAGTGGCGCATGAGCGCTCAAGGCACAGTCGTCATCTATCTCCACTTCTTTTTACGCCCTCGCTGGCACTGCCTTGGTCTCAGAAGCCTCTCCCTTGCTCTTCTTCCCAAGACACTGGTTCGCATAGTGACCCATTTCCCCACAATGGAAGCATTTGACCTTGGAGAGGTCCTTCTTATTTCTCTTCTCCTGCTTTCCCACAAATGCGAGAGCCTCATCTTCTTCTTCCTCCTTGATTCTGACCCCTTTTCCGCTACTCCTTGCCTTGGTCACCCTTTTGATCTCTTCTTAACGAAGAGCCGCCCATAGTTCCTCCCAATCTGGAAGGCTCGTCCTGCCCGGTATGCTCTGGACAAATACCTCCCAATCCTCTAAGACTCCGTTCAATGCGGTCCTTACCATCAATTTCTGATCCGACGTGGCCCCTATGGAAATTAACTAATCACGGATCTCCTTCAATCCACCGAGGAAGACATCCATCTACTCTCCCTTCTGCATCTGGTATGACCGCAATTGATTTTCAAGTAACATCTTCCTCTGCACGGAAATATGCTGATACAATTTCTTCAGGGCCTCCCACATCTCATTTGTTGTCTCCTTCTCAGCAATATGCGGCACCACATGATCCTCGACCCCATCAAGGATGATACACTTTGCCCTGGCCATTGCCTCCTCGTACTTCTCATTTTCAGCTGGGTCAACTGGGATTGCTATCATTTTCAAGGTGAAGTGCTTGATGCGATACCTGCGTAGAATAGACAAGATCCTCTCCTTCTAGACTACGAAGTTGGAAGCTCTGTCTAGTCTATCCTGATCTCTTAGCCCATTCACTGCTATCTTGCTGCTCTTCTTTCGACTCCTCTGAGTCTCTTTACTTCCCTCCTAGAAGTCCTCGGTTTGACTCCCTCTTAGTCTCGATTTTCTTTTTGGAAATCCCTCCTCCTTGGTCTTGCCCTGTTAGGTACTATTCTAACCACAGTACCCCACCAGCTTCGCTCCGTAAAATACCCGCAGCCTCCTATACCTCAGCAATTTGAAGAACTAAGCCTCTAGGCTCTGTGCAATTCCAGCACCGACAAAATATGCACCTCCTGGCCACAGTGTCAATCCTTCCTAGCTGAGAAAATTGACCCAGCACTACGTAGGTCAAGTCTGCTCCTCTCTGCCACTGCGCTGATCCTCCTCCTGGCTCAAACTGGTGACGCAGGCACTCTGTGTCACCCCTTCCTTGCTGCTTTCTGGTAGGAACAACTTTTGTCACTTGGAACTGTTGTTTTTTGCTTGCTACTGCTCTGCTCTGTTGATGCCTTCAGTTATCTTGTGATCTGCAACCACGCTCTGATATCATGTTGGAATTTCTAAGTTTAACCCATTAGAAATTCCGCCTGTACTATCTGATTCATTTCTTCCTACTTGTTCAATTACTTAACAAGTTATTTACCATGTAAATACTAAAAATAAATACAAGTACAGTATCAACACATTCAGATCATCCACTGAAAGTAAACAGGCACACAAGTGACACTGTTGTTTTTGGGGTTTCTTCTCCTCTCTCGGCGGGTATGATCAACCAACTATTGACTATGATCGGCTATCGGCTATGACCACCTCTTGTCTATGATCGGCTGATATGACCTTCTGGACCTCCTGTCAATGACTGGCTTCAAATGATTGGCTATCAACAATGACCTACCTTCTGGCAATGATTGGCAATGACTGGTTGGCTATATGACCGGCAAGGATACTATTGGCTGGCTTAATGTCCCCGAAAAAACCCAATGCGGGAAAACCAGTGCAGCTATTCGGAGGGTTTTATTATTATGTAGTTTCAAAATACAACCTGGGTGCCAGAAATGGCTTACCCAACAGAGAATGCCCTCAGCAGTAGTACCTCTCAATCGGAGACAAATATTCTGGCTAAATCACCAAACGAACGATCCCACAGCAACAATGCAGCTTCTGCTGCTCTGCGTCACTTTGATAAGGAATGAGTCACCCTATCCAGCTCTCCAGCTCTAGTCTATCCCACGAAAAAATCTCCTAGGGCTGCCTCTAAGCCCAGCGTCAGCCTCTCTGGCCCAGCGTTAGCCTCTCTGGGCTCTGCGTCAGCCTCTCTAGGCTCTGCCTCTCACACATTGGCCCTCTCTAGCTTTGCGCAGCTCCTGGCTGCTTCTGCGTGGCCTCTGGCTACCTCTACGTCGCCTCTAGCTGGCTCTGCGTCAACCTCTCCCAGCTTCTGCATTGATCCTCCCAGTCCTAACTCTGCCTCTCTGCTATGTATTCACTGCCCCTCAGCTACAACTCTAATCACTTACTCAATTTCCTCAACAAACCCTGCCCCAAAAAATCAAGTTCTTGATCTCTCTCGGTGTGTTCTCCAACTAACCCTCAAGCCTCCTCTTATACTTTTCTCGTTGGTCCATCAACGACCGAGATTAAACATCTAATCAACGACTAATATTAGATTTGGCTTGATCCATGACTTTTGGACCCTTCTAACCCAATTTTATATTAATACCCATTAATATTTTATTTTTCTTAAATTTAGACCTAAGAACTCCATTAAAAATATTAATTATTTAATATCTCCCAACCCAGTTAGATTCTGCCCAAACCATTTCTGGGTCTTGGAGATGTCATGTTCTTTAGCCTCTCCACCAATTTTCGTGGCTAGAGCACATACGATGCTACCCCAAATCAACATCTAGAGGCTTAGGACCCCATATAGGGAGACCAAACCGAAAATGGAGACCATATGCAATCCTGCATAAGATCCAATGCATCCCCTAGCCTTCCAATACAACAAGTCATTTAAGGAAATCGAGTTAAAGAGCTTACAAACCATGGACAATAGGTGGGCACTTCATAATGGAATGTCTTTTCATAGTGGGCTTTGGCATGCGCTAATGTCTCCAAGCTCCAAATGGGGTTAACCAAGTATCCTATTAGGTGGTTTCTACCTTTAAAGGTGACAGTATGTCCAAGGTACATCCTTCAAAGGGTGGTGGCATCTGATAAAGAGATGAATGGAGTAGGGAATGAAAGGGGCAACACTGGGCCATATGTCGAGGTACAAGGGTAGCTAGTATAAGGGAAGCCCACACTTGGGTATATAATGTATAGGAGGGAGCAATCATGATGCATAAGGTACCTCGACCTTGCTTTTTCCACCCTTCTTTATATGCCTTTTTCCTTTTATGTTTTTTCTTTGATTAACTGCTTAGGGCTCACGGGATAAGAGCATGATGTGTAAGGTATAGTTGTGGATATCCCCTTTAAGTTAGGGTGGTTCATTGCCCACTAGAGGTTGGGACAATCGTGGGTTCCTGAATGATAAAGGAGGCTCATTTAGGTCCTATAAGAACCAGGGTGATGACCATGATAATGGGGTAGAGCTCATGTATTGGCTTTTTCCCACATGCTAAATGTGTTTGTCCTGGCCATCTTTTGCATTTTGTGGTACATTTTCCTGTTGAATGTGGCCAATTATGCTTTTATTTTTCTTTTTAGCTGCATCAATTTTCGGGCATCATTCCAAGCCTGACCCAAGGTGTGGGCAAGGGGAGGGTGGAGACTAACCCTATGTGGACCCGGGTGGTAGAAATGATGAATAGGGCTATAATGAGCAGAAGGAGAGTGATATATGTGGATGAGGGAGCTGGACCATGCAACCAAAATCTGGGTTTCCCATGTAATACCATCCCTAAAGCCCAAAGGTCAGTAAAAGAGATCCCATGGCACTAGGGTCCAAAGTTAACATCCAAAATAGGTCTAGGGGACAAAAGCATAGACCTAGCCCACTCTTTTCGACGAATCCCCCCTTTAATCCATGCCCAGAAGTATCCATGATAAGCAAACTACAGTGTCCAATTACCTAATGACAAGGCATACCTTTGAGTTCAAGAGGCCCACCTTCATAAATATGATCATGACAGATGGGTGAGTGATCACATGGCTGGCTCAGATGGTGGACAAATGGCACAACAAGCTAGTTGGTGGCTGCAAGGGGCTGTTGGTTGTCGGCTGAGGACCAGGCTGCTGGCTGTCGGCTAAGGACCATCTTGGAGAAAAAATTTCTCCTAGGGATATCGCCCACAAAATGGTGGGTAACTTCTGGCTCCAACTGGGATGTGATCTCCCAAAAAAGTGGATGAAGATACTCGAACATGAGATCACTACAACTCCAACAATCTCTTTGTTACCATAAGCCTGCACATATAATAGATGAAAAACATGGGGCAGCATGCTTTCGCGACATCTCATGATCGCACATGCTTGGATTAGACCCATAAATTTGACTCATAATAAAATATGCAAATTTTAAACTAAATGCAACTAATCTACCATGATAAATATCATATGACATTAGTTCTAATGAGAAAATTAGCATGCAATGCATCCTACCCTAACATGCATATAACATTATGCAAGCGATAAGTATAATCATATAACCAATGTAACCAACATATTATTAAATCAATATAAAAACACTTTCCCTTATGAACCATCGTGAGGCAGGGGGACCAAATATCACTTTTCCCATTACAAGTTTTACTTGATGAAAGGTAAGGGTGAGGGGCGTGAACATTTGAGGACCACGCAGCAATGGTCATAAAAAGGAGGGAAAAGAGGAATCCAACTCATGCAACCTATATTGTAATGAAAATAATAAATATGGAGAACTCAATCACCAACCTCATAAACTTTTAATGAAGAGCAACCTCGGGCATATCCTCCTCATAGCATAACGAGATACATTACCTATCCACATCCATATTCACATTATCCGGATTATCAAGGGAGGAACAAGGTGGACTATGATCATCATATCTTGGAAAGAACCACAATCCCTTTTCAGGGTATTGAGAAAGCTCCTCAATTTCATGGCCCTCAAGAGATTCATTAAGAGGGGCATCAGGTTCCTCTTAGCTTCTAATGACATCATGATCATTGGAATGAGGATCATCATCTTGAAACATGTAAAATAGGCCTCTCCAATGAGCCATTTATTTCGATGCAAATCTTCGTAAGATCTTAGATATGGAGTCGCCAGGGTGAATTTAGAGATGCCTAGAGAGATGCTTGCTTCACCTTACAAGCATTGACCTTAAATTTCAATGAAGAACTAGGTCTTCGTTCTTCCAATGGAGTCACCAAATGATATATCAATAACGTTATATGGAGACCAAGACGCATGTCTAGTGTCCCCCGCAATGGTGCCAAAAATGTTACCCCTGGCCCTATCATTGGTCCATCCATCTCGTGATCCTTATCATAAGGGGTCTCCTGCCATCGGTGAAAGTCTTTAAATAGTAGGGAGCCTTAGCCGAGTTGACAGTGGGTTATTGCTCTATCGTTGCCCTTGACCTAACAATTGTCCCTTTAGGTTTCCCTCTTAAGACCCCTACTAGTTTGAGCAATAACAAGTTACAAAGTTGTGGGACCACAAAGAACCCAAGTGGGCTAAAACTAGGTCAAGGATGTGGAGTTGATCAACACTAGAGAGGCTTGACTAGTTTAGGGAGGAGAATAGGATCAAAGGAAAAATTCTCTTTTTAATTTTAAATGAAATGATCCAAGTAAGGAAACTGACCCAAATCAACCTAAAGAAGGAGATGGTCTTATGGCTAGGGCTTGTTATACCTCGAGATTACATCGTTAGAGTTGCTTCAAACTTGGAGGACCTCTTAAGAAAACACTAGCACAACAATGGACTAAAATTCAAGGGTTTTGAATGGCTACAAAGGATTTTGCTTGATGCCCTAAGTGACCTACTAGGGTTAGGCCTAGAAAAGAAGGAAGGAGGTGAAAATAATTTTCATTTTTTGTGATCACCTTTGGACTAGGCTAGTGCCTAGCCAATTGGGAGAATGGAATCAAATGAAATCAACATTTAGGTGGGCTTAGATCCAACGAACAAGTTCCCCAACAACTTCGTATGGCCCAAGCCACAACTAGGTTACAAAGGAAAACTTATACTTCTTTATATTGCAAATGATGACTTATCAAGGCAATTCATGAACATTCATGTACCTCTGGCACAATAATTCACCATACTTCAAATGATCATATGAAAAATCTCTCACAAAGACAAGCCCAACAACATCGCATAAGATAAAGAGCAACTACACGAGCTTCGTGAACGAAAATATTCCATATCCAATTTATGAGACAAAATTACAAATAAGCATGAAAAGGTACTCACAAGTATAGCGAAATTATTCCAATCATGAAGATGCAAAGTAATCAAAGCTCCAAGGCAAGAAATGAACCTTTTCCAAACATCGAAATGCATTAGATATCCAATTCATCCATCAAAGAGGCTAGCCGAAACTCTCAAGAAGAGATAGTCCAATCCAAAAATGTGATGAGAGAAATGAATGAGCCTCTCATCAATTTATACAATCCATAAGGGGGTTCGACTAGCCTAATTAGCCTAATAACGCTTCAAATAATAAAATAATATACAATAATGACATGGCTTGGTGACAATTCCACCAAGATAGCTCAATAATACAAAGATAAGCCTCACAAGGGGGAAAACTAGTAAACATAATAATTCGTTGGGCCATTGAGAAGTCCTAATGGAATCCAAAGTGGACAAGATGGGAGAATAGAGTCCAAACATAGTGACTAAGGGGTTGGCCTTGTTGATATCCAAGCAAGCCACATGTGGTGTCCCCAAGTGGGTGTGGGGGCACAATGACATCCTCATGGGTCTCCAAGTGGATAGATAATGCCTGTCAACCATCTATAAGGGCTAGGATGATGACATAAGCCTTCCCTTTGTCTCCCATGGTGAGACACATCCTCATCTGGACCCTAGAACTTCTGTCAAGTGTGTGTTACAAGTATGAAGCCAACTTCACGGTGATCCAGGCGCATCATCTTCATCCAAAAAAAGGTGAAACACGAACAATCACTGAATGGTGTTGGGGATCAATGGAGTGCTCTCTACTATGGCGAAGGCACATGGCTCTCTATGCTCACCCTACAAGTGCCATTGTGGCCCTCTGGAGGGCTTGGACCACGTATAGGGAGACCAAACCCAAAATGGAGACACACCTGTAATCTTGCATAAGATCCAATGTGTTCCCTTGCCCTCCAGTACAACAAACCATTAGATTAATCAAGTAAAAAATTTTACAAATCATGGAATCGAATGGACACTTCATGCTAGCATGCCCTTACATAGTGGGCTTTGGCATGTAGAGGTTTCTCCAAGCTCAATAAGGGGGTTAATGAAGGACCCTATTCGCTGGTTTCATCCTTTAAAGGGGGTGAAATGTCCATGGTACATCCATCAAGAAGTAGGTGGCATGAAATGTAATGATGGAATGGAGTGGGGATCAGGGGAAGGCTCCAAACCACATGCCATGGTACAAGGGTAGCTAAAATGAGTGAAACCCACACTTGGGTATATGACTGTAGGAGGAAGCAATGGTGGTACATGACTTACCCCGACGTTTGTTTTTCCACACTTCTTCATATACCTTTCCTCCTTCAATTGATTTTTCTTCATAACTGCTCGAGGCTCCAAGGGATGAGAGCATGGCGTGTAGGATACAGCAGTAGATACCCCCTTTAAGGTGGGGCAGTTCATTTCCCACTAGGGGTTGGGACAAACTGTGAAAATTCCTACCCTCAAGGAACCCCTATTGCAGCAAAGTTGAATTTACTTCTCCTACTTGATTTTAATATACATTATCAAGTTATTTTCTGAAAAAAAACTGAAGTAAATTACCTCTGTAGCCTACACAAATTTAATTTGATTACATGAAACAAGAAACGGAGCAAAGAACAAGATACATAGGATAGTTATTTTTAGACAAAACAGTCCTCGAAAAACCCAATGCGGGAAAACCGGTGCAGCAGCTATGAGGGTTTTATATTATTAAGCAGTAGTTCTAAATACAATGTTGGTTTCCCTCCCAGCAATCGAGTGACAGAGAAAAATATAATGGCGGAAAACTAAGTGAGATTACCTCACTTCACCCGGCAGATTTCAGCTGATCCGGCAGTAAAACGGGCTAACCCCAATTATCCTTGTGATGGTCCTGTGTAGCCCCTACGTCAACCTTACAAGTTTTGTGTCAGCCCTGCGCTCTCTTCTGCCTCTTGGAGCTTCTGCATCAACCTCTCCCGGCTGTTTTGGCAACTCCCCAACAGTTTCCAGCTTTCTGCGTGAGGGAAGCCTCACTTTTGCACTGGCCCTTCTGGCTCTGCGTCAGGCTTGCATGGGCCCAGACTGGCCTAACATCAGGCCCTCTAGATGTTGCATTGCCTCCACTAGTGTCTCTCTGCGCCTCTCTCCAGTATTCCCGAACCATCCATGCCCCTGTGCTGCAGAATGATCAATCAGTTCAAATTTCTCAGCTTCCTAGCCCCAGAAATCGAACTCCAAATCAATTCGTTCTCTCCATGTGTGTTTCTAAATGAACTTCAAGCCTCCTTTGTTGTAATTTCTAATTCTAACCCGTTAGAAATTCTTCCTGCACTATCGGGTTTATTTCACCTACTTGTTTAATTACTTAACAAGTTATTTAACCATATAAATACTGAAAATAAACACAAGTACAGTCTCAACATCTACAGATCATCAACTGAAAGAAAACAAGCACATAAGTGACACCGTTATTTTTTGACAAATGTTCCCAGAAAAACCCAATGCAAGAAAACCGGTGCAACCATTCAGAGGGTTATATTATTATGCAGTCTATTTGAGTACAATAGGGTGCCTACCAGCTCACTCGACAAAGAAAAATACACGGTAGCAATACCTCTATATCCAAAAATAGGTATTCAAAAAACGTGTCCCACAAACCCCCTCTGACACAATTGAAGCTCAATGCTGGCCCGTCTGGCCTCTACGTCAACCTCCCGCTGACCAGCGTCAACCCTAGGACCCTCTGTGTTAGCCCTCTTTGGCACTGTGCAACCTATGGAAGCCTTTGTGTCACTCCCCTTGCCCTCTGCCTGGATGATGTAGTCTCTTTGGGCTTTACGCTGCCTCTGTTGGGCTCTGCATAGCCTAGACTAACTGCTGCTCTCGCCCTCTCTACTTCTCTGCCTTGTACTCACTACCCCTCGTTGTTAATCACTGATTCAACTTTTCTTAGCAACCCCGCTTTAGCAAAATGAATCACTGATCACTCTGGTGTATTCTCCAACTGACCTTCAAGCCTCCTCTTATACTTTTCTCGTTGGTCCTTCAACGGCCGAGATTAAATCTCTAATCAATGGCTAAGATTAGATTCGGCTTGATCCATGACTTTTGAAACCTTCTAACCCAGCTTTATATTAGTACCCATTAATATTTTATTTTTCCTAAGTTTAGTCTTAGAAACTCCATTAAAAATATTAATTATTTTAATATCTCCTAAACCGGGTACAATCTGTCCAAACCATTTCTGGGTCTTGGAAATCTCATGTGCTTTAGCCTCTCCACCAATTTTCATGGCTAGAGCACATCCGATGCTACCCCAAATCAACACTCCCTCTTAGCGAGGATTGTGCTCTAGTAATACTCCTCACTGAGCATCACTCTGATTATCCGGCACCGATATTTGTGTTGATGCTAGGCCTCCCCGCCCAACATCCTCTACACTGCTGCATCTTGTATTGCTTCCCATGGCCCTGCCACTGCCATTGCTACATTCGTACTACTACTAACCGCTACTGCACTGCAACTCAGTTATTGAGAACTAAGTAACTGATCCACCCAACTTTTGACATCCCTATCAGTCTAGAAACACTCCTGATGCTGAAGCTCCCTCTGCCGCTAACAAGTGCTCCCTCTACTGAGCTCTGCGCTACTGTAACAACTCCCTGCATCTCACACCATTACACACCTCTCTATGCCATCCTCCACTGGTGCAACACTCCCGTGCCTCTTGCACTATTGCAACCTACTAGCCTCGCGCTGCCCAAGGACTCCTGCACTGTAGCACTCTCTATCACCTCATCCGCATCCGTCTTTACCGACATTCGCCAATCCTGCGACTCCTCTTCGAGGCTCTCGTAGCAAGGTATAATCCAAGAGGTTGGGTACCTCGAGGATCCTGCCCCTCATCACCTGTAGTCCTCCTGACTACAGCTCGATGTATCCCCACTTCTTCTCAAGTGGCACATGAGCACTCATGGCACAATCGTCATCCTCCTCGACTTCTTTCTCCACCTTCGTTGGCACTGCCTTCAAGTCAGAAGCCTCTCCCTTACTCTTCTTCCTCGGACACTGGTTCGCAAAATGACCCAGTTCCCCACAATGGAAGCACTTGAGCTTAGAGAGGTCATTCTTCTTCCTCTTCTCCTGATTTCCCGCAGATGCTAAAGCCGCATCCTCTTCTTCCTCCTTCTTGATCCTGACCCCTTTGACACTATTCCCCACCCTAGTCAGCTGTCTGATCTCTTCTAGACGAAGAGCCTCCCACAGTTCTTCCCAATCCAGAAGACTCATCCTGCCCAGTATGCTCTAGACAAATACCTCCCAATCCTCGGAAACTGCATTAAGTGCGGTCCTCACCATTAATTCCTCATCCGGCGTGGCCCCTATGGAAGTTAGCTGGTCACGGATCTCCTTCAACCAACTGAAGAAGACGACTATCTTCTCTCCCTTCTGCATCTGGTATGCCCTTAGCTGATTCTCCAGGAGCATCTTCCTCTGCATGGAAGTATGCTGGTACAATGTCTTCAAAGCATCCCACATCTCCTCTGTCGTTTCCTTCTCGACAATATGTGGTACCACATGATCCTTGACCCCATCAAGGATGATGCACTTTGCCTTAGTCATTGCCACCTCGTACCTATCATTTGCTACCGGGTGAACTAGGATAGCCATAGTTCCCAATGCAAAGCCCTTGATGCGATGTTTGTCTAGAATGGACAATTTCTTGGCCTTCCAAACCACAAAGTTGGACGCTCCATCCAACCTATCCTAATCTCTTAGCCCATTCACAGCCATCTTTTTGCTCTTCTCTGTCGACTCCTCCGAGTCTCTCTACTTCCCATCTAGAAGTTCTCTTCTAGACTCCCTCTGAGTCCTGATTTCCCTCTTGGAAATCCTTTTGCCAACGTCAAGTTTCCCCACTCCGATCATCTGTGCAACTGCAACACTGATCCCGATTCTTTAGCTAGAAATTTGCCTTGGCAGCAACTCCCTCCACCTTGGTCTTGCCCTATTAGGTACTGTTCTAACCACAGTACGCCACTAGTTTCGCTCCACAAACTACCCACATCCTCCTATTCCCTAGCAACTAAAGGATTGACCCTCTTGGCTCTACGCAATCCCGACACCGGCAAAACAGCTCCCTCAGCCCACCTGGCCTCTGCGTGAGCCTATTTATTGTTGATTTGGGGTAGTATCGGATGTTCTCTAGCCATGAAAATTGGTGGAGGCGCTAAAGCACATGAGATCTCCAAGACTTAGAAATGGTTTGGACAGATTGTACCCGGTTTGGGAGATATTAAAATAATTAATATTTTTAATGGAGTTCCTAAGTCTAAACTT
>APFE031260298.1:175572-205536 GCA_000404065.3 Pinus taeda | reverse complement strand
ATCCAAAGTAGTTGTGTGCAGCAAGATGCAGCAGCCACATATTCTGCTTCAGCTGTAGATAATGCAATTGAACTTTGTTTCTTGCTAAACCAAGACACTAACTTGGAACCCATATAGAATGCACCACCACTAGTGCTTTTTCTGTCATCAACACTTCCTGCCCAATTTGCATCTGTATATGCATAAAGTGTAAGATTTGTATCTCTAGGATACCATAAACCAAAGTTCTGTGTTCCTTGAAGATATTTGAAAATCCTTTTGACTGCTTGAAGGTGTGATTCCTTTGGATTTGCTTGGAATCTTCCAAATATTCCCACTGCATGCATGATGTCCGGTTGGGTACCTGTTAGATAAAGAAGACTGCCAATCATGGATCTGTAAGTTGGTTGATGTACTGCTGTTGATTCATCATTTGAGTTAAGACTGCATCTTGTTACCATTGGGGTACATACTGGTTTAGAATATTCCATGTCGTACATTTTCAGGATCTGTTTGAGATATTTTTTTTGTGAGAGAAAAATACCATCTTTATTTTGTTGAACATTTAGATTAAGAAAATAGGTAAGCTCACCAAGCAAGGACATTTCAAATTCTTGTTGCATTACTGAAGCAAAATTCTGACTCATGGATTCTTCATTGCTACCAAAAATGATATCATCAACATACACAACAATTATTAGCAATTTAACAGTTTCCATCTTTGTATATAGATTGCTATCTACTAACCCCTTTGAAAAACCCTGTTGGTGGAGATATTTGTCAAGACGGTAATACCAGGCCATTGGAGCCCATTTTCGACCATAAACATTTCAGAGTTTTCATACAAGTTTTGCATCATTTCCAAGATTGAATCATTCTGGTTGTTCAATATAGACTTCTTCTTCCAAGTCCCCATTAAGAAAGGCAGATTTTACATCCATTTGGTATACATTGAATTTCTGAAAACTAGAAAGAGCAAGAAACATTCTTATGGCTTCAAGTCTAGCAACAAGTGCAAAAGTTTCTTCAAAATCTATACCTTCTTGTTGAGCATATCCTTTTGCAGACGAGTCTAGCCTTGTTTCTGATAACTTCTCCATTTTCGTTCAACTTGTTTTTGAATATCCATTTGGTTCCTATGATATTCTTATCATGAGGTCTAGGAACTAATTCCCAAGTATTAATCTTTTCAATTTTCTCAAGTTCTTCATTCATGGCCTTGACCCAACATTCATCTCTGCATGCTTCTTTTACATTTTGAGGTTCAGTGGAAGATAATAATGCTAGATGGCTTGAGGCTTCGACAAAAGTTCTTCTTGTCTACACACCTGCCCCTTTGTCCCTCAAAATTTGAGTTTCTGCATGATTTTTCTTAACATACCTGGACAGAGTTTTTCCTTCTATCGTTATCTCTTCTTCTGGTGCTTCATTGGTTTCCTCTTTAGAATCAATGTGATTTGATGTAGGAAAATGATCCTCATCTTCTTCATTGTCGTAATCTTTGATTTTTATCCGTTTTGGATTTTTGCATGCTTCATCAACCACAACATTAATACTTTTAATAATTTTCCCAAGTCTTTTATTATAACATTTATATCCTTTAATTCGGGAAGAGTAGCCAAGAAGAATACCTTCATCTGCTCTGGGTTTAAACTTACCAAGTTTTTCATCAGTCATTTTGATGTAACATTTGCTTTCAAAAACTTTGAAGTATTTTATAGTAGGAGTCTTACCATACCAAAGCTCATGTGGAGTTTGAGTGTTGTTTACCCGAACATTTGCTTGGTTGAGAATAGTGATGGCGGCGAATATAGATTCACCTCAGAAGGTTGTAGGAGTTCCAAATTCATCTAGCATAGCACGAGCCATTTGTTGAACAGTTCTGTTCATTCTTTCTACCACTCCATTTTGTTGAGGAGTTCTTCCTGTGGATAACTACCTTTTTATTCCATGTTGTTCACAAAAGTCAAAGAATTCATTCGAGGTAAATTCCCCTCCTCGATCAGATCTGAGGCATTTGATTTTGCGATTTGACTCATTTTCAACCAAGGCTTTGAAGGCTTTGAACTTTTCAAATGCTTCACATTTATGCTTTAGAAGACCCATCCAACACATTCTGGAAAAATCATTAATGAACAATATAAAGTATTCTTCCCCACGAGGTCACTTTTTCCTTGATGGTCCACATAAATGAGTATGAACAAGTTCAAGAGGCTTACTAGCTGACCCTTCCTTTTCGATGAATTGAGATCTGGTTTTCTTACTGAATTAACATGATTTGTATATAATATTTTCAGGAATGTTGATATCTGGAAGATCACAAATAGCCTAGAATCTGCATGCTTTTCTTATTTGAGAAAAGCTTACATGTCCCAATCTTCCGTGCCATAGCCAGTTTTCATCATTTTTGCTTAGATAGCATTGTTGTTGTCCTCCCTTGAGTATGTATAGGTTTTTTGGAGTTCTTGGCCTTTCATCATCGTTTCTCCTGTATCAAGCTCACGAACAACACATCCATTTGATTGAAACACTACTTCATTTCCTTGATCACACATTTGACTCACACTCAATAGGTTATGCTTTAAGCCATCAACATACATAACATTCCCAAATTTAACTTTTTCTTTCAAGAAAACAAAGCCTTTACCTTTTATGACAGTGGGAGTGTCATTTCCAAATGAGACACTCTTTTCCTTTTCTAAGAAATTATATGAGTGTAGTTTTTCTCCGTCACCTATCATGTGTTTTGAGCATCCACTGTCAATGTACCACTAGTTTTTTTGTCCTTCTGCATACAAGGCTATGCCACATCTTTCTGCTTGCGGTTCTTTCTTTCTCCATATTTTGGGATTTAATGGAGTTTACTCCTTTTGAGATATTTTCCGAAATTTACTCCTGCATTCAAATTCCTCATGGCCAAAGTTGTTACAGATTGAGCATTCTATTTCATTTTCAGGAAGAGAAAAGTTATTATAGGAACTTTTCTTGATCCGTGTCATATTCCTTTGATTTCTTGCTTCTCTAGTCATGATGGTTTTTTAAGCAACACATTGAGTAGCTTTAAGTCCAAAATTATGACATGAGAAACATTGACCATAAAATAAGTTCCTGCAATTATCGAATCTACTGACCTGGTGATTGTAGTTTCTATTCATATTTTAAGCAAATTGAGTACTATTTACCTGAGGTTGGTTATGGCTTCTATTCATCCTTGAAGTAAATTGAGCCTGATTTACTTGTTGGTCTGCTTTATGCCTTTGCTGACGATTGTCAACCTGTTCACTGCTCTTTGCTGCATCAAGATAGCTTTTAGTGGAGGTTGACAGCTTCTGTGCTTAAGATGCTTCTTCAGTATATCCAAGACCTGTCTTTATCAGAGGAGAACGCTGCACTTTGATAATCTCATTTAATGTTTTTGATCCTTTAGCAAATCTAAGATTGAGAGCTTTTGTTTTCTCAAGATCCTTTCTTAGACCCAGAATTTCACATTCTAGTTTTTCATTGTGTTTTTCTCTTTCAGCAAGTTGGAATGTCACGGTATCTATAATCATATTCTTTTCTTCTAGACAGATTCTGAGTTTAGATATTTCTTCATAAAGGTCATATTCATCTAAAGCATCTAAGAAATCATCATCTTCATAAGCCATCAAAAGTCTATAGTCATTACTATTTTCATTTTCATCACTATTTGATAAACCATCGCTATCTTCATGAGTATAGTAGCTCTTTTTACTTACACTTTGTTTTCTATTCCATTTTGCAAATTCCTTCCCTTTATTATATTTATCTTTATGGGGACATTTGACAGCATAATGATTGACTCTACCAATAGCAAAACATTTGAAAGGTAGTTTACCTCTAAATCTTCCAGAACCCCGTTGAAGCTTCTTGACAAAGTTAACTTCGTCTTCTTCTTTTGAAAGACGTCATGATTCATTGAGTTCTTCTTTTCCTTTTGTTGAAGCTTTAAATGTGTCTTCTCTCATATCTGATGGACCTCCTTTTCTCATCTCAAAGGTAGTTAAGATTCCGTGCAGCTATGTCATAGTAATAGTTAGTAGATCCTACTTTTCTTCTATGGCAGATACTTTTGATTCAAACTTTGTAGACAAGGATCTTAAAAAAATTTCAACTAAGGTAACTTCCTTTATCTCTTCACCCAAATTCTTCATGCAACTAAAAATCTCATCTATACGTAAGAAGTAAGTAGCAATACTTTAATCATTGTGCATCTTGAGAGTTTCATATTGAATTCTGAGAGTTTGTAGTTTAGCACATTTTACCTGACAGTCTCCTTCGTAGCTTAGAACGATTTTGTCCCATATTTCTTTGGCGGATTTGAGCTGCATAACTTTGACAAACTTTGATTGTGACAGACTTCCCAATAATGTATTGATAGCCTTGGAATTGGTTTCATATTGCTTTTTACCTGCCATATCTATAAGAATTGTTGATGGAAATGTATGTCCTCCTTCCATGATTTCCCATACATCTGTTCCAAGAGACTGAAGATAGGTTGTGGTTCTTACCTTCTAATAAACAAAGTTTCTTCCATCAAAGATTAGCGGTCTGATGGATCTTCCTTCAAGCGATCAAGCTTCTTCTGAAGGACCTACTCTGGTACCAATTGTTGGAAATAATACTGAGAAGGGGGTTGAATTAGTATTATCAGATCAATAATTTAATTTTCAAGACTTATTTGTATACGCTACTTCAGCTTAGTGAACTAGCATGTATACACAACCATACTTAATGCAACTAGCGTATATGTAGAGATCTTTTGATTTACCCAAATTATCATGCATTCAACTTTAACCAGTATATCAGGAATTCATTAGAGAGTGCAGTAAAAGCATAATAAAGGATCACACATGAGCAACACACATGAACACCAAGATATAAGGTGGAAACCCAATGTGGGTGAAAACCACCTGCTACTGTCATCTCTGTCTTTTTTCAATAATAAGAAAATTTAGTTTACAATTTTGTACTGGTGCAGTCTTATACCAGTATGCAGGCTTCTACCTGCAGAAGGCTACAACCTTCTCTTTTTCTCTAGCTTCTACTGGAAGGGAGCTACAACCCCCTTGCTCTTATACTAGCTGATATGTTTACTAGTACGTAGGTGCCAGCCTACAGAAGGCTACAACCTTCTCTTTTCTTCTAGGGATCATGTTTCATAAATTTTCAAATTGGATCCATCAACAACATCATTCAATAATCAAATATATCTGCAACAACCAATCTCCTTTTGAACAAACCACAACCAAATCAATCAATCACATTAACACCCATTAATCTGATCATTCAGAATGTTGTCACCAGAATACAGTAACCCAAACCCAAGCCAAAACCGAGAACACTGCAACAACAAACAGAAGCAACTAAAACATATTTTGTAAGGTATACACTACTTCCATGTGTCGAACCTGCGTGTACACGCGCTTTTCTCAAAGGCAAGCAGTGTATACATCTGCAAATATAAATTCAGAGTTTTGCAGCTATACCAGACTATAGTTATACCCAGATCATATCATTTACAGAATAATATATGCGTCAGTTATTCAGATCTAGAATATACATGAGCAAAAACACATAATGATAGTTCATTTTACACCTTAAGATCCCAATCCATCATTAGATCTGATTCCTCATCATCAACTAAGATTCTTCCTTGGTTCAGATCTAGCAATGCACCATAACCTAATAACTTGCATACTAGATCTCACACTTCATCAGATATTTGATACTTGTGCACCTGGCCTAATGATCTTCTCCTCCTTTTATAGTTTGTATGCCTTTCTCGATACCATGGACCAAAACCGCCTAGGACCAATACCTTGGACCAAATACCTAGGGTCAATACCTCGGACCTGATACCTTGGACCAAATACCTAGGGTCAATACCTCGGACCTGATACCTTGGACCGATACCATGGATCAAAATACCATGGACCAAATACTTTGGACCAAAAACTTAGTTTTCCAAGGTATATGTACTTTTCCTTTTGTGAAATTGCGTGTGTACGTATACGCGACTTGTATACAGTGAACCCGCGTGTATATGTGGTTGGCCAATGGTGAACCTGTGTATACCTCTCTTTCTTCATTCTGTGAAGTCTAATCTGTAACTCTGAGTTGTTAACCTATTGTATTGTGATCTGTCATCTGAGTGAGTTGTCATCAAGGACAACACCTATGTTATAATGCCAACAACAAGGAGGCTGGATATGGTGGATTTTTCTTTGGAAGCTGGACATCTTCTATGTTATCACCAAAAAGTTGGTCATCTAGCCTAATTTACTAGATGGATCGAAGTACACCATGTAAGGCTAGTTTTATCATAGTAAAATTGCTTTCATTGTGACAAATTACTTAATAAACCACCTTTGTGAAGTAATTTATAATTAAACCCATGAAGAATAATTAAATAAATCACTATTTATTTAATTTTCTTCTAGAAATAATTAATTAAACCATTGCTCAATTAATATTCCTTGTCATATTTGACCCAATTATGAAAAATCAACAGCTAAATAATTAATTATCTTATTTTTTCTAGTTAATCACTAATTAATCATTATTCCTCGTCAAGTTTGACTAAGTCCCTTAGGAATAATTAAATATATCATTATTTGTTTATTATTCCTTAACCAATTTCCTGAGATGATAAATAAATCATTTATTCATTTATTATTTATAAATAAAAGTTTAAATACTTTTTCCCTCCAAACCAAATATAATAAAATATTCCAAGTGGTTATTCCAAGGATGGGGTTAATAATATTTTATTATTACTCATTATTCAAGGATAACTCATTATTTTGTTATAAATAGAAGGGTTTTCCATTCATTATTCACTTTTGATTATTTTCATTGTTGTAGTCACTGCTACAACTCTCATTATTAGCACTGTCACACACCATTTTTCTTCCATTTGAGTTCCCATCGAGCTCAAACATTTTATTTTTTAGGTTTACACATTATAGAGGAGAGAGATTCTACACAAGCTGAAGACGTTTGAGGATAGCCAAGAATCCATCCCGTAGAGGGGGACTGATAAGATTTATTTGTTCTCTTCACAAGCGTTATAATAAAATATATTCTTTCTATATCTAGTTTCCATTGGATTATTGGATTTATTACTGTTTCATTTTGTTGTTTAACTATGATTGTGGCAAATATCAGGACTTTGGCAGGTTTTGCTTCTATCAGTTGCTGCAGATCTATAATGTTTACCAACCATTTATATTGTTGAGATTGTTTGTCATCCACGGTCTTAAGCGTTTTCTTTTCGTACATATTTGAGAAGCAAAAACTACAACATTCTAGCAAGAAAATTTCAAATATTCTAGCTCTTCCAGAAAAGGTTAGCTTTTGGTAGAGTTCCATGAGGGAATCTACATAGAAAGGGCTCAAAGAATCATTTTGGGGGATTGAAAGCATATAGTTAATTGACTTTGGGGTTATAGTAAACAGAATGTCTTTGTTGAGTCTCAAGATTGTCTTCCATCTCTATCCATATTTCCATCATTTCATAACCATTTAGCCTCATTTCATAACTATCTAGCCTAAAACCCTACATCAAGTAACCATCCTCATAATTATCTGGGTTAGGATCCTTGTTTTCCAAAGTTATTTATTTTATGTATATAAAGTGATTTTATGATTAAAAACTAGGAAATTAACATGGTTTCATATATCTATATATGTGTTATGATTTTTATGTGTAGGCTTATTTGGAGGTTCTAGAAGGGTCTTACTTGGCCTCCCAAGATCAAATTCGAATTTCAACTCAAGAGGTGAATCATATTCCAGGGAGAAAGATCAAGGAGATCTTGATGTGTCATACGATTTGTATATAGTATTTAGGGATGAGTTGAGACAAGTATGGATCTAGTAGATATTTAAGGGATCTACATTTATTGAGTAGATATCCCTAATTCATGTATAGATAAGAGGATCATCCTTCAAAGGAAGTCAACAGTTATCAGTTATTCACTAGCATTAGATTTATGATTGTTCATTCAACATGAATAATATTATTTTCTTGCAATTATGAGTTCTGAATGTTGCTTGATTCTTAAGGAGTGATAGTTGTTCATGTGTGTTCATTAAGGAATGGACAGATCCCCATCAACCATAATTCATATACACCTATAACATATATTAATTTACATTATTTCCTTTCATACAGGTGTTATTTAATTTCCGCAAGTGTGTTTTATTATGTGAAGACTGATTTCCTTTCAGTAGCTAGTTTTTATGTGAGAAGGATAACCAGGACTCTTGAACAAGAGACTCTTCTCCATGCACTAGACTGAACTGAAACAAGATTTTATTTCTTATATGTTTTCCTAGATTAAATTTATGTGAATATTTAATTATTTCTTGAATTTTATTTTATGATTTGATGCAATGGTAATTTTGTTGGAGTAGAACTATGAGGGAGGACAACCAGGACCTCCTAAGTTAAGAGCCTCTTCTCTTTCTATCTACACATCACAAACCATTGCTCTTTAGTTTCTCTTCTTGGGGACAGTACTGTGAGGAAGGACAACTAGGACCTCCTAAGTTAGGAGCCCCTTCTCTTGCTTGCTGCATCTTGAATCAGAAACTTTTTAGTTTCTTTAAACTTAGAAGTTATTTGTAATATGCATTTCCTTTCTTTCTTTCCATCCTAAACAAACATTCTACAACAATTTCATTTGAGGTCCCATATATTTTGGTTTTCTTATAAATTTATGAAACCCCCAGGCTAACATATTAAAATAAAAAAGGATTTAACATGCTATTAAATCACCCTACAGTCTCCATTTTGGGCCACAATGGCTCTTTGGTTGGGGATATACCTGGCTTGACACCATAAAACAAAATCTGGGAAAGGGTGAATATGGGGAAACATGAATTGTGGAAATTTGGATTCCTAGAGGTTTATTTAATCACTCTGGTCCAGAAAGGTTTGTTTGAGCTAATTGTGTAGTTTGAGCAAGTGGAACTCACAATTGGTGTGTGATTTTATATTGTTGGTCAACCAAGGGTAAATGGTCTACATCAATGGTAGGAGGGGTCATTGGATTTTCACTAGTTGGTTTTTATTTTCCATTAGATGCCATTTTTTTAAATTATTAGGATAAAAGGTGAAGAGCCAGTGGTATTTACCTGGGAAATTCGGTTTCTTGCAAAATAATTTACTTTTTGTAACAAGTACCTGGTTGGGAGATAACTATATAGAATCTGTAGTGGGTGACAAAGCAATTTGGTGGGCGAGATGGGGTTTTAAACCACTGTACCTGTTCTCTAAAGTAAACAAGAAGTGAGAAGGGGGCCACAATGAACAACTAGGAGATTTTTATAGGAAATTGGGAAATTCTCATTGTGTCTGACTATTATAGAGGGGGTTCATTACAATCTGGTGCATGTTAGAGACAAAATGGTCATCGTATAATGGACAGGGTGCAACGAGAAATATAGGTGTCAATATAGGGAAAGGACATGTGGTATAATGGAAGGGAAACAATATGCAGGAGCGGGGAGTACATGTGGCATGATAGGAGTGGAGAGGGAGAAAAGATGTGGTGGGAGGCTCTGAGATGATGGGCGCTTATAGGTTGGTGGGAAACTGAGCAGTTTTCGGAGGGAGGGTAGGTGGTAAGAGGTATTCAGTGGGGGGGTGTGAAATCTTGAGCGCCTGCCATGTAGCGTGGGGCCCACAAAAATAAATCCACTTTTCAGACTCCCCCACCCATAATGATAGAATGTACTAGGGGGTCTGAAATCAATTCCCCTGTCATTGATCCCGATGGGGTAGATCATGGTGCTTGGTTTACGCACCCTCTATACCACAAGCCGAAAAATCAATTTTGTCCCTTTTGATTTTATGATAAATCAAACTTTAGCACCAGTATTTTATTTACAATTTGTTAATCACGTTGAAATGGCACAATTAATTTATTACAAGCAGGGTTAATTACTCTAAAACATATTTACTTAACTCTAAGGGCGCATTAAATCTAGAAAGCCCATTTTTATTTTTCTCTAAGGTTGTCAACTTCTATTCTAAAGCTTATTTATCATATTTAACCAAACTCAAACACTTTGGTTAATCTTTCTCTAATCTACCTAATTAATTTCAACCAAGGTTAAACTGGATGGTTGATTTATTCACTAATCTAACCAACCTTATTTAATTCAATTCAACCATGATTAAACAATATGATCAAACTTAGGAAATCTATTTCTATGTGGCATTTAAACAAGATGCACACTTTATTTGAAAATTTTCTAAAGTAACTTTGATGCTTTTTTTTTTTTTGGTGGCATTTAGACTTGCTGACTATCATACATATTTTTCATTTTTGGGGTTTTTTCTTCATTATTTTCCTTTTCTTTTTCCTTTTTATTCTATTTTATTTTCTCATATGCATTTCTTTTATCCCCTTTTTCATCATCATTTTTTTTGTGTAAACCATTTGCAGAATACAATATTATTTATAATTTGTTTCAACTGAAAGATAATATCCAATCATCATTTAATCCTATGAATTATAGGACCCTAACAGTGGCTCCAACTGGGGATGACATCCTCCTTGTGAGGTGTCAAGAGTGTAGTGGATCAATAGCAGTATATATTTTGCATCTTAATTGATCTATTATTGTTGTAGATATGGCAACAACTCATCAAAGCTTATGGCCTTCACCTCAGGCTTTAACTTCTTATGTAAGCCACCCACACTGACAGTAGAAAAATAGAATGGTATTCACAATGATTTGATTGGAAAGTGATTTGTTCTTGAGGGAAGTAATGTTTGAGCATTCTATCATTTACATGTCCACCAAGTAGTTGTGCTCCAGACATGTCTTTTAGGAAAAGTGCATTGTTTTCTCTGTAAGCATCAATTTTATATGGTCCCCTCCACAGATTATCACACTTACCATGCTTACCTTTATCCTCATTTCTTGAATCCCACTTCAGAACAATGTATTCTAATTGAAAATCATCAGCTTCAGTTCTTCTATCATAAATATTTTTTATTCTCTCTTGGATGACTTCAACTTTATTATAAACTTCTTCTCTTAATTTCTGTAGTTGAATGGTTTGATTTATCCTCCTTTGCAAATCATTAGGTTTATCTTGTGACTTTTGCAGTTATTTGAGAACAGATATTCCTAGGGATGAGGGGAAAAAACATATATCCCATCAACTAATTAGAGTGGAGACATACTAATAGACTTTTTGGTACTAATCTTGTCTTCCCACAAAGCATTGATTAATTTATTCTACCAAGACTTTTTGTTATCCTGCAATAACTTCTTAATGATATTAACCAAAATTTTATTTGAAGACTTTGCTAACCCATTTCCTTGTGGATAATAGAAAGTAGAGTGAACCAATATTATGTTGAACTTGTTTCAAAAGTCCACCATCTTCTTTGATTTCAATGCAATTTCATTATCAGTAATAATCTTATTTGGGCATCCAAATCTAGTAAGAATGTTACCTTCCATGAATTTAATGACTACTACATCTGTAGATTTTCTTGTAGGTAAAGCTTCAATCCATCTTTTGAAATAATTAGTGGCTATAAAAATCCACTTATGCTAGGCTAAGGAACTGGGATGTATTTCTCTAATGAAATCCAAACCCCATTGTTGGAAAGGAGTTTCAACTCATATGGGCTTCAAGGGTAGGGATAACAATAATATTTTTCCTTAAAAGATTTGGCATTAATGACATGTGGTGAATTTCATATGGACATCTGCAAACGAGGTGGGCCAGTAGAACCCAACCCTTAAAATCTTGTTTGTTGTTGTCTTCCAATACAAGTTTCGTCCACAATCTCCTTCATGGAATTCCTGCATAAGTTTATTTTCTTCATCTTATAGCACACATTTAAACAAAATTCATCCTGCATCTTTCCAATACACATTATTATCCAAAATACAAAATCTCACAACCTTTAATTTAAGAAATTTGGCTTTAGTTTTAGTCAAACATGGAGGAGCTTGTAAATTTTGTAGTGCAAAGACAATGTCTTCATACCATGGGGAGGTATCAAAGGCTTCTGATACTAGTGGAGTCGATTTCTCTTCCTATTCATCCAAATCAGCTATGAAATTTATATCAAGTGCATGGAAATTAGGTTCTTCCATTAATTTTTCCAATCCCTAACCGTTGATCAACTTGGTAGGCTTGATTTCAAGATAATATTCTAACAACAACAATCCATTTCCCCCTCTTGCCATCAAGATCAGTTTGTGTAAAAATATATTTTACAATATCACTAGGGACAAATGCAATTATATGGGACTGTAAGATGTAAATTTTAAACTCCTTGAGTGCTTTTACCAAGGCAAGTTCTTCTTTCTTCATTATATTGTATTTCAGTGAAGCATCCCCTAGAGCTCTACCAAAGAAAGCTATTGGCTACTCATGTCCTTCTTTGTTATTTTGCAATAAAACAACTGCAATAGTATGATCATATGTGAAAGAAAATAACATAAAGTCTTTGGTGAAGTCAAGGCTAATCAATACAAGACTAGTTGTTAAATCTAGTTTCACTTCCCTGGAAGTTTTTTTAGCTTTAGAGTTCCATTTTATTTTAGTATCCTTTTTTAACATGTTTGTGATGGATCTTAATATTTCTAATAAATTAGGAATAAATTTCCTTAGGAGATTTATTCTCCCAATGAAAGACTAGACTTCTTTCTTATTCCTGGGAGGGTCAATTTTGAGAATAGATTCAACTCTACTAGGATCAATTCTAATGCCTTCCTTGAAAATGATCTAGCCTATAAGTTTTACCTCCTCTAAACCAAACAGTGTTTTCTTGGGGTTCAGTGAAATGCCAAATTTCCTACATTTTTCAAGGACTCTCCTTAAATTCAACAAGTGTTCTTCCTCAGTCTTCGAAAATACAGTGATATCATCCAGATAAATGACAATGAACCTACCAATTTCATCAGCAAATGCAAAATCCATTTCCCTTTGGAAGGTGGCTCCAGCATTCATTAGACAAAAAAGAATCCTCACATACGTAAAGGTACCCCATGGTTTAGTAAATGTTATCTTGTATTGGTCATCAGGGTGAACCATGACCTAGTTATAACCTCAAGACCCATCCAGTAAAGAGATCCTACTCAATCCAACTACCTTTTGTAATATATGATCCATTTTGGGGAGGGGATATTTGTTTTTATGTGAAGCTTTAGTCAAGTTTCATAAGTCTACACATAGCCTAATTTCTCTTGTTTTCTTCCTTGTAGGTACTAGGTTTGAAAACCACTTAGAAAATACAAGAGGTACAATAATTTTGGCATGGTATAGCTTCTTAATTTCCTTTTCTATTAGAGGTAATAGAACTGGGTTCACCCTTCTTAACATTTGCTTAAAAGGCTTCTGATATTATTTAAGGGGAATAGTATGTTGAATGATGCTAATGTCATAGGATTTTAAGTCCTCATAACTCCAGACAAAAACATCAGAAAAATATTTTAAAATTTCTATGTACTTTTGTTTTTCATTGGGAGGTAAGGATTTGGATAATTTAACAATTTTAGGGCTCTTTGTAGTCCCTATGTTGCATTCCTCTACCCCAACCCCTGCTAGTTCAATTTTTGGCTTCTTTACTACATCATTGAAATCAAACAGATCTTCTAAAGGTGCTAGTCCCTTAGGCAACAAATTATCCTTTAATTGCAACACTTCTAAAGATTCTGAATCATCATTAGCTTCTTTTAACACTACTTCACTCTTATTTATTTTTACATCATTATCTAAATATATATGTGTACATTCAAATTCATCTTCTAACTTCACAAATTTTTTATTTGTTCACCATTGCCAAAAACTTGCCAATATATGATGTTATCAGGTGCAAGTGGCATGTGTTTCACTTCCACAACATATTTTCTATTTGTATGGAAAGGCATATTGCAAGTACTCGCTGAAACATCCAAGGCATCTGCTAAGATGTTTCGGTCTCAAGGTATCATATACATACCATATTCATGAAAACATTGTAAGAAAATCCAAAACTACATTTCTGTAAGCCCTTAATCTAAGGTCTTTTGCAGAATATTCACCCTTAATTGGTTTTAAAATTAGCTCAGAATCTCCATGCACATAAATTCGTTTTTCTCCTAGTTTAGTTAGAATCTGCAACCCTAAAATTAGTTCCTCATATTCTGCAATGTTATTCGTGCACTGAAAATTAAGTTTGTAATCATGTCCTTATGCCCTATTTGTTTCTGAGTTTACAACAAATGCACCTGCCCCTGCTCCATCTTTACACACAGCTCCATCAAAATCCATATTCCACAAAGCTTCTCCCTCCATATTTGCTTCTTCGGTATTAAATTTTAGGATTTTTGTATTACTGACTTTGACCTCTAAGGGTGAAACTTCATTTTCTACACAATCATCATTGTATAAGATGAATGAGTCCATGTCTGAATGTACTGAATAGAGGAGATAATTGTTAGGCTTATCTTGATTGTTGACCATATACTTCATTAATGTTTCCCTATAAAGTCTTCTAGGTTGGCCAAACTTAGCAATGGTGGCACAAGTCATATCCATTTGCAAAGTGCCTTGTAGCTTTGCCCCCCATGATCAGGACAATAGCATTCCATACTTTGGGGGTATGTCTGCCACTACTATGTCCATGACTAAACTCTTAGTAGGTATCTGAACTAGAGTGACACATAAATATTTTATTAGACCAAGACACGTAACATTATTTGAATCAAAAGAGTACAAGTCTTTTTATGGTCTGGTGATGTCTAGCCCTAATTTATCCATGATAACTTTGGGCATCAAATTGTGAGAAGCTCTCTGGTCAAGCATTGAATTATGTAGGATTTTATCATGGATGTTCAGGCTTATGTAGAAAGGTGGAACAATCCCATCCTAACATTTACCCTCAACTTCGGGTCCAAACAACAGTTCAGGACGGTCATCCGTCAAATTGATTATGTCTATCCCTTCTCCTATTTTTAAGGCTTTCATGACTTGAGTCTTGTATACACTTTTGGTCATTAATTATGTTAAAGGAATGGGGATATTTACCTTATATAGTTCAGTTTACATATCTAAAGATTCTTGAGATCTATCACTTTCCTTGACATTTACATCAGGTTTTTTAGAAATTTCTTTTTGAGAATCAGGTTTTGGTTGACTAGAGGAAGGGGCATCATTTTGAGTTTTACGGGAAGAAGTTACAATAAATTCTTTTCTTCTTAAGTTGTATTGTTTATGCACCTCCATAATGGCATTTTTATATCCTTGTTTATAATCTCCTGATTCTAAAGGGATCTCTTCTAGGTGTGAGAGAAAAAACTGGTCTTGCTTTTCTTTGGTGAAGAATATGTGATCTATATCACTTTCTTCAAATTGATTTATTTGATTTTCTTTTAGTTCTTCAGACAATTCAAGTTATTCCTTAGTATAATTATCCTAAAATGGAGGCCTAACTAGTTTCTTATCACCAGGGCCTCTCTCTTCCCTTTTTTTAATCTGTGGTGGGTTTCTCTTGAAATTGGGATTTCGAATTTGAGATCCTCCTTAAGGTTCTCTAGGAGGTGTTCTATCTACCACTATCGTTCTCTCCATCATTTTTTCCATATTTTTCACTTGATTAACTAAGTTTGAGTCTGATGAAGAGGAGGAAGGCTCCTCCTTTAAAAAGACCCTTCTTTTTGTTCTCATTTTAGCTCTTTTGGATAATAAATTAGCCTCTACCTTAACTATATTACTTTGCATCTCTTAAAGAGTGGTTGACTCTCTTTCTCTTAAGTGATAAGACACATCTACATCAAATACTTTTGGAAAATGAATAAGGGATAATCCTGGTGGGGGTTTTATAGTAGTTGGAATGGAGTTATAGACATGGTTAAACCTAGCACAATAGTCTTCAACAGTCTCATTCGGAGCCCTTTTCAAGTTTTTGTGTTCATTTAGAATTTGGATGGGGTTATTTTTAGTTTCCCGTCTAGTAATAAAAATTTGGTGAAACTAAGGTAAATCAACTATGCTCTCAGTTGGTAATGCCCTATACCAATTATCTACTTCTGTCGTTAAAATCTAAGCAAACAACCTGATTTTAACACCACCACCATTGACCTCTTCTAAGTCAGAGAAGTCATTCATCCTATCAATATTTTGTTGTGTTGTCACAAGACCTGTACCATCAAATTGTTGAAATCTCTTAGAATAGTTCTGTGGCATAGCATTTAAAGGTGCTTGCAATGCCAAAGGAGCATATCTACCTGCCATGGCTGGTATGTGAGGTAAAAACAAAAGTACAACAGGTGTGGTATGGAAGTTACGAAAGGAGGTGTAATAAAAAAAAATTGTGCACAAATTGAAGATTAAACATGTGTACTGGTAATGGGGGTTGTTACTACAAAAATGGTGGAAATGAAAGGGGTTTGTGGTGGAATGGTATAAACAGGGGAAGTTTTGGGTGGGCTGGAAATTTTAGGAGTGCACTTAATTGGTTGTGGGGATGAAGTAGTGGAGGAAGAGGATGCAATTTTAGGTGACTCACAAGAAGTATGTATAGCCTAATCTAGTTCAGATGCCAGTTTCTCAAGTTTTTCAAAATTTTAATGGCATCATCTTCACGATCATATTTAACAGCCTAATTTTATAAAATGTGAGGTTTGAATATATTCTTATCAACCACTGTTTGATCTATCCAAGTATCTGAATTGGTTATAAACAAACTATGCTCAAAAGCTAGATCCAACCCAATATCAACTTCATCTAGATTCTCAAAACCTACAAGGAGAGATTGAGCATTAGATGGAGGATTGTTACTTCCCTGGCTTTCAATTAGACTTTCCCTTCTAAGGATCAACTCAGGGTTGTCTACAATCTGTGGTGGATTTGGATATGGTTTGGCTCTAGTATGTATTCGTTTGGGACCCAGATCTATTACAAAATATGCACAGTTATTGAACTTTATACAACCTTATGAATAATAGACACTCTTAGCTCAGATTTTAGAAACAAAAATTTTAAGCACTGAGATGAATTTTAATTTTAGGGAAAATTAAATATGAATCAAGTTTGTTCTTCCCTAGCGGAGTTACCAAAATGTTAGCACTCTATGTTTCCTAAGACTATGAAAGAAATACAAAGGTAACCATAAAACCACTTTTGAAGCTGGGATCTAGCCCTGCCAGCTTCAGAGAGGGATCTCCCTTTCATATTTAGATTTGTTTATATTGAGATATTAGTCTAGTTATGAAAGTTCAATAGTTTGGATTTTGATTTGGTTTGGTTGATTGATTGATAATGTAACAAGATATCATTGGTCAATGGAGTCAATTTACTTCGAATGGATCTTATATTTTAGATGAGATGGGAAAAGAAGAAATGATTAAGTTCCCATTAAGCAGAGAGAAATTAAGAATTCTATTGCTTAACTTCAGTAGAAAACATTGAAAATGTTCAAAAGATAGAACTGAGTGTACTTAAACAAATTCATATTCATAATTTTCTTTGAACAAAATAGATTAGAAAACATATGTGGAATTACAAAGAAATGACAACACAATAACAAAGGAGAATATCACTTCACCAAAAATTTGACATAGGAATCCTGAAAAAACTTATGTATTACTGAAATGTGTCGAGTAGAAGTCTGTGGAACAACTTTACATCAATGGTCCTTTCTTTTAAATAAACATCAACCTCTAGTACTTCGAATTATGAAGTAATTATAGAAAATAGTTACAAAATATATTGATGTCAAAAGATTAAGACATAATCTTAAAATATCTAAAACTGATTACATAAATAGCACAAAAATTTAGGAATTTAGAATTATTGGAGTTGCTGGAACTATTGTCGAGGATGCCTATAGATGACACGTCCCAAAAATTTGTTGTCTTGCTATCTGAGATAAACCATATTTCACTCAAGTAATTCACACAAGTGATCACATCGATATTCACTAGGGATAGAAATTTTTATTAGCTTTCTATATGTTTCATCAACTTCAGTATATTTCTCAAGTGTAGGATTGTTGATGAAAATGTGTTTTATCTCATGTTTAATGATAAAATCAATCTCTAAAGCCTCTAGGAAAGCTTTTCCTATAATACTTCATTTTACCCCTGCAAACTTAGAGTTATCTTGGGGAATAGTAAACAATTTGGGGTTGTAGTGACTCAGGTGGGTCAATCTGCCATTCATTGCTACCAGCCTTGGTAGCCCTCTCTGATTTAGTAAATTGAACATGGTATGAAACCTTAGAACAATAGTTTCTAGAGACTAACACTTATTCTCTAGTTGTATCATGAGGTTGCTCTTCTGTAGAACTTTCTTTATCTCCAAAATGGTTTTTGTTTTGTCTGCAATCTAAAGCTCCTCCAGTTCTTCCTTAGTTTTAGAATTCAAAACTTTGATTAAGGTTATTGCTTCACTTGGATTGTCTCCAAAAATTTCCCTTGCCTCTTCTATCATTGTTTTTTACCTCTAAATCAATTCTTCCTATTCAAAGATGATCTGAATTGATGGTCAAATTTTTGTTATGGCCTGATTTATATTACCCATATGTTTTCTTTGGCTTGTGCTAAAGTTTGAGCCATTATTGACGCACTCTCTAAAAACTCTATTATCTGAGAAAGCCTATGAGATTTTTTTAATTCTACTACATAAGAGTTGTCTATCTTCAATTTCTGGTCCTGTAAATTCTTTAGTTGATCTTTTAACTTCTCAATTTATTTTCCCTGAATGGACATCTCCTTCATGGCTTTAACCAATTCAGTGGAAGAATATGTTGTTGGTGTTGGTGTTGTTTTTGATGTAGAAGCCTATGTTGTTCCTGTGACTGAAATAGGCACTGAAATTAGTGGAACTAAAGCCAACTGTGAGAACTGCACTTTCACCTTGAGCAATTTTTCTAGTACCACCCCCATTTCTCTAATCTGGACATTTTGTTCAATTATTATTTTGAACATGTCTTCCTTTTTCTTTTCTAGTTCTATGATTTCCTTGGTCTGTGGATCCTTTGTAGATGGTAGATTGAGCTGCTTCCCTAGAGCTGTTATATCTGCATTCTTTTTTCTCACAATTGAGTCTACTTCCTTTACATCACTAGGGTCATAACCTAGCTTAATGACTAAGTCCTCTAGTGACTTAATTCTAGTATCCTTTTCTGAAGATGAGATCTTCTACAACTTCAAATATGAATGTATATTGTTGATGGAGACTTGTAGTTTTGAAGTTGTTATGGCAGTATTAGTCAAAGTGGAGTATAACATCTCCCCAGTTTGTTTGTGCATATCCATCTAATCAATTAGATGGATTTGATTGGTGTCAAAGGAGAAGATTGTCTTCTTGTAGTCTGCTGGTGATTTTGGGAATGGAACCTGTCCTTGTAGAAAATCCATTTGCATTCTTCCTTGTTCAGTATCAAAGGCTGACATAAGCCTATGTTGGGAAGAAGAATTTTTGCTTCTAGAATTGAGTATATGTGTTGGCCTTCAGAATTTCATTTTTCTGCTTGATTTATTTGTACTTAGAAAATATATTTGGCTCTATTTGGCCTTGAGCTGAGTATGTTGTTTGCGCTGAATCTAGGTGATTTTGTGAGGTTGAGGAAGATGTAGAGCCTACGAAAATTTCTTCTTGTCTTGTACCTGCAAATATGTTCTCTGGTCTTGCAGAAACATGTGAACGTATTGAAGCTATAGTAGCTCATTCTTCGTCATCCTGCATGAAAACTAGTTTTGGATTAGTTTTCTTCTTCTTTGTATATATTAGGAATTCCTTGGCTCCAATTTCTGTTACTGTAGGAGACTTTTATTCTCTTGGCCTTTTTTCATGCTTCTCTTGAGGTACTAGAGTTTGTGAAGTGGTTGTAGACAAAACCTATTCTTTAGCTTCTTGCATACACTTCTCCTCCCATTGATCCTGGTTCATGAATTTTTCAATCTCTCGCGTGGGAGTGTGAGTGTAAGGAGTAGTCTTTTGTTCCACTCTTAAATTACAAATGATGTCGAAGGGGTCATATGACCAAGTAAAGATCAACTAGATGTTAATTTGTTTGAGCAACACTCTGTTGTTGCGTATGAATGGCCCCACCCATGTCTTGATCTTGAATTATGCCTTATTTTTAGCTGAAACAAAGTGTAAGTCATCCATGTTGATCATTTGCCTTATATATGTGAATGAGAAAATTCTCAAAGGAACATATTTTGGTAGTCTGTATGGTGGAAGCTCACAGGCATACACTCAAATTTCTGTGTAGTTTTGGTACAAGTACCAGTGCCCTGTTTTAACTTATTTATTGAGGTGTAAGGTTCTTTGTAGCTCAAAACCTATTCTAGGTTCCACATTACTGTTAAGAAGGCATGCAATTGCATAAATGAATTGATCTATGAAGTCACTAAAACTGAAATTATTCGCACTCTTCCGCACCAAAGAGGTCCACTGGATGATTGATTATGCATTGCCTTGTTCATCTAGTTTATTCAAAGCAATTGGGAATCTTTCTACCTGGAAAAATAGAAACATATAAACTAGCATTGATGCATGTTTAAACATTCCTTCTGTGGTAATCTTGAGAAACTTCTCATGGATGTTGTGTGCAAGGAATTGACTTTAATTAAACATTACAAACGTTTTTTCTTTTGCGGAAAAAATGGATAGAAAACCTAGGATAGGTTCATCCACCCATTGATATGATTGATACCCTATAACATAAGATACTAATGACACAATGTGCTTGGTATTTTCTGGAAACATGGAGGCCAGATATGGTGGATTTTTCTTTGGAAGTTGAACATCTTCTGGCAAGGAAAATTCAAATATTCTGGATCTTCCAGAGAAGGTTATCTTTTGGTAGAGTTCCATGAGGGGATCTATAGGGAAAGGGCTCAAAGAATCATTATAGTTGGCTTGAAGCATCTAGTTAATTGACTATAAGCTTATAGTAAACAAATTTCTGCATTTTTGGCCACAATGGCTCTTTGGCTGGGGATATACCTGGTTTGACACCATAAAACAAAATCTAGGAAAGGGTGAGTTTGGGGAACATGAATTGTGGCAAGAGGGATTCCCAGAGGTTGATTTCATCACTCTAGTCTAGAAAGGTTTGTTTGAGCAAATTGTGTAGTTCAAACAAGTTGAACTCACAATTGGTCTCTGTGATTTTATATTGTTGGTCAACCAGGGGTAAATGATCTAGATCAATGGCAAGAGGGGTAATTGGATTTTCACTGGTCAGTATTGATTTTCCCTTAGGTGCCATTTTTTTTAAATTATTAGGACAAAATTTGAAGAACGAGTGGCATTTACCTGGGAAATTTGGTTGCTTACTAAATAATTTTATTTCTATAATAGGTACATAGCCGGGAGATAACTATCTAGAATATTTGGTGGGTGACAGAGAAATTCGATGGGGGAGATGGGGTTTCAAACCACTATAATTGTTCTCTGAAGTAAACAAGAAGCGAGAAGGGGGCCACATTGAACAACTAGGATGTTTTTATAGGAAATTGGGCAATACGCATTGTGTCTGGTCGTTATGGAGCGGGTCAGTTGCAATCTGGTGCGCGTTGGAGAGAAAACAATCATCATATAATGTATAAGGTGCAATGGGAATTATAGGTGTCGAGATAGGGAAAGGACATGTGGCGTAAGGGAAGGGAAACAATATGTGGGAAGGGGGAGGATGCATGGGATGATAGGAATGCAGTGGAAGTAGAGATGTGGTGGGAGGCTCCGAGGTGATGGGCACTTATAGTTTGGCAGGAAATGAAGCAGTTTTTAGAGGCGGGGGTAGGTGGTAAGAGGTATTGAGTAGGGGAGGGTGTGAAAGCCTGAGCACCTGCCATGTAGTGTGGAGTCTAGAAAAATAAATCCACTTTTCGAAAACCCCCTACCGATAACGATATAATGGATTGTGGGGTCTGAAATCGATCCCCTGCCATTGATCTGGGTGGGGTAGATCATGATAGTTGGTTTATGTTCCCTTTACCACAAGTCGACAAATCAATTTTATTCCTTTCGACTTTATGATAAATCAAAATTTAGCATGAGTATTTCATTGACAATTTGTTAATCATGTTTAAATGGCACGATTAATTTATTGCAAGTGGGATTAATTACTCAAAACATATTTAATTAACCCTAAGGGCACATTTAATATAGAAAGCCCATTTTTGTTTTTCTCTAAGGTTGTACAACTTCTATTCTAATGCTTATTTATCAGATTCCACCATGCTTAAACACTTTGGTTAATCTTTTTCTAGTCTACCTAATTAATTCCAACCAAGATTAAACTGGATGGCTGATTTATTCACTAACCTAACCAACCTTATTTAACTCAGTTAAACCATGATTAAAGAGTATGATCAAACTTAGGAAATCTATTTCTATGTGTCATTCAAGCAAGTTGCACACTTTATTTGAAAATTTTCTAAAGTAACTTTGATGCATTTTTGTTTTTTAGTGGCATTTAGACTTGCTCACTAGCATACATATTTTTCTTTTTTTGGGGGGGTTTTTCGCATTCTTTTCTTTTTCTTTTTCCTTTTTATTCTATTTTTCTTCTATTTTTCTCTTTTCATATGCATTTTTTTAATCTTTTTTTTGTGTAAAAACATGCAGAATACAATATTATTTACAATTTCTATCAACTCAAAGATAATAGGCAATCATAATTTGATCCTATGAATTATAGGACCCTAACAAGTGGGAGCCAAAATAACTTGATTCCAATAGAGGTCGTGAAGTTATTGGCCCTACCAACTATACCACACCCACGGCCGTAAAGCATCAGGTGGCTTCACCAAGGACGAGATCTTCGAGTCAACCAATAGTGTCACCTTCCCTACAACATCAAGCCTTTCACATATGAGGTATTGTGTGATGTTGCTCCTCTTGATGTTTGTGATGTATTATTAGGAAAACCATACTTATGGAAGCAACATGTTGTATATGAGTCTAAACCTTGCTCTGTGATTATTTCTTTGGGTAATATGTTATACATGGTACCAGAGGTAGCCCCACCTACTACCACCCCTTTGATCTCTGCTAAGAAACATAGTAGGATCATCTCCTAGACTAGGAAGTTTATTTTCTATCTGGTTTTCTCTTAAAGTAAGGGGAGGGGTTCCTCCACGCAGCAAAAGCAAGTGGATACGGTCATGAAAGAATATAGGGACATCTTCTCCTCACCCACAAGGGTGCCCTTGCATTGTCAGGTTAAGCATTCGCCTAATATGACTCCCAGAACATCTCTACCCAACATGTTGATATATCACTGCTCCATTATGAAAAATGCCAAGTACAAGTAGCGACATGATCAACATCGGGGGCCACACAAGTTTCAGGTGGGTGACAAAGTTTTATTGCATTTGTAGAAAGAACACCTTATCAGAGCCCATCCAAAGCTTAGACCACTCTGATATAGTCCTTAGACCATTACTAAGGTTGTGGGAGACAATGATTTTGAGCTCAACATTCATCCATTCCTTGGCCTACACCCAGTGTTCAATGTGGATCGCCTTCAACCATACCTCCTATCATTACTAGACACATTAGACATTATAGAACAACTCACACCCACAAAGTTAAATCCAAACTGCATGGAACAGGCCACAACTGATCGGATTATGGACACACAGGTCAAGAACACTCTCCAACAGAAGATCTAACTATATCGTGTTGTCAAAGATGGCCAACTCCTGCACCAAGGCAAGTGGCTCACCAAGGACCAAGTTCAGCAGAAATTTCCCCATCTCATGGAGGCACTCAACGCAATGGGGATCATTGCTTCCTAAGGGAGGAGGAATGATCCAGGTGGATTTTCGTGGCCACCCATATATTCCACTTGGACCCCCATCTTTGTCTTTTTTCATGTTTCAGTTTCCTTAATTGTAGCACAATTTACTATTTTTGGCAGTTTTTCGGGTCTTGAACTTATGGCGCCGTTTTGAGGCCCTAAACGGCATTTCTTTGGAAAATCATCGACAAAAAATATTAGAACCTTTTAAATTAATATTTTTTTTTTGTCCAGCAGTTGTAGTCCTTGGATAGATCTTTCTAACGAGGTATTGTGCGTGTCAAATGGAGATCGTATTCCAAGGTTATGACCCTACGAAGTTGATGTACCAATTTACCCAAACGAGGCCCATAGTTTTGGTGCTTCATCTCCTAGGGTTAGGTTTTTGGATGTTTAGGATTTTCCATTGTTTCTCAGTAATAAATAGGCCTCTGAGCGTCATTGTAACACAATTTAGAGGCATGTAGCTGCCACATCTCTTCTCAGAGATAAGCTACCATTGCCGAGCTAGTCTTATTTCCATTATGTTTGTAAGCATATTTCAGTATCTGATATTAATGAAATGAAGTGTTATTTATGATGCATCTCTATATTTATGGTTATATTTGTAATTTGTTCCATTCTTGTTTAAATTCGAATCAGACATGCGTTTATCCGATGCGTAACTTTTCTTTTTATCCCCATAGCTAGCTTAAACAACCAAGAATCCTTATATTTGTCAGACATAATTTTACATTTTTCTACCACTTGATGGCTAATGTAACTTAAAATAGCACTAGGATCTATTAATATAGAAATAGTTTGGTAAAAAATAGTAACTTCAATTTCCATCATTATGGATTGATGTTCTACTTGGCCTCCTTCTAGTGACATATTGATATGTGGTATGCTTTTGGCCACATCATTAATTATAGAGGCCTCCCGAAGGTGTTATAAATTTTACACATATCAGGTATTGTAATGAAAATTTCACAATAAACGAGGTTCTCCACAACCCTAAATCCTTAGAGGTTCTTGATCCTTACCATTACACCCTTTACTGACATCCACTTATTTAGACCTAGCTTGAGATTGACCTTATGTTTTTGTTGGTTGACTACTAGTTTTATTCCAATTTTGGTTATGTATATTCTTTCGGGTTGCTTAAAGGACCTAGATTTTCCACTCTTTCCTCCTTGAGCCACCCAGTCCTTTTTCTTGTTGGACCAAGTTTTTCATATTTTTGTTCTTTTTCTTGGCTTGTTGATAACATCTTTGAGCCTTTCTAATTACCTCATCCCATGTTCTTTGGGTTATCATAGTCAATCCTTTCCTTGAATAATAGCGAAAGACAACTTAAAAATTGTTGTATCTTTGACTTTTCATCCTTAAGGTATGGCACATAATGCGATAAATGAGTAAACTTGTTGACCAACTCATCCATCTTGATTTTCCCTAATTTCAATTCAATTCTATTATAGGTTTATTTTCTAATTTTGTTTGCATTAAGGAACGGTGTTCCTCTACCTCCTTTGACCTTTCGTCCTAACGTTTTGCCATATTTTCAGCAGTTTTTTGCCTGGTGGTCTCACCCCGATTCTCCTCATTCCTTACTGTTTCCATTGTCTTGGGGTTTGATTTTTCTATTAAGTTTTCGTAAGTTGTTCTTACACTGCACTAGTCTTCAGTAATTGCTCATCTGTCACTCATAGATTTATCAGTTGTGATTGCAAAATATTCATCATATTTAATAGTTCTCTGGTAGTTATTTGCACCTGTTGTCCCAAATGTATGTAAATTTTGTTTTCCCGTATATGGGTCCCACTTTTTGATTCATCCATTATGTGTGCCCTGAACATTCTCCTTTATTCTCACTTTGTGCATACCTCAATATCAATAAATTAATAATAGCATGATTAGCTTAGAGGTCTAAGTGTTGAATGTTGAAACCTTTTACTTTGATACCATATGTCACATCTCCAATATATCCATAGAATAACCATCTATTCAAAAAATAAATTCACTTGCATTGAGATATTTTTTTTCCTTATATCAATGAACTCTCAACCTTAAGTGTTCTTCTTCTCTTTTGTTAACTTACCACTTCTCTTTAACCAAAATTAACCATTACCTACATTCAGTTTTCTTCTTCTCTTTGGTCAACTTACCTTCACTATGACTCGAGTTAACCATTGCCTTTTTCTTTTTCTGCTACCCATGTAGGATTAATCTAAAATTTATTTTTCCTCCAATACAAATTTATATATTTCACTACACCTCTCTCTAAAAGAGTTAACCATTACCTTTTTCTTTTTCTACTATCTAGGCAGGCTTAATCTAAATTTCTCTCCAATATAGATATATATATTTAACGTGCATTAAGGTTCAATATTATACATTTGAAACCATATATCCTCGAATAAATTACATCTTTTAATCATCTATTGTCTTTTTGTTTTCTTTCTTGAAAATTAGTATTCTGCTCCTTTCTAATCTTGGGGTCCACCATTCGTATGGACGTTACTTTACACCCTAGCCATGGTATTGGATGCAAATATATACCTTTTCCTTTCGGCTGCATGACACAACCTACAACATATATACATATGACTTGTCGCGTCAACATAACATAATATATATATATATCATTATTGCAAGCTTATCTAATATTACATGTATATATTTGTTGCACGGAGTGGACATAGATTATTGAAGGATTAGGTAATGGTGACTTGTGGATGCCTCTATCCAGCTGTTCGACAGTGCGAATGCGCATGCCACCAGTTTGCAAGTTTCTCACTGTTGCGCTGGATACCACCAGTACTAGATAATCCGACCTACGTACAATTTTGGGATACCCAATTCAAACATTTTGGCCATCGCCGTCCTACGCATAGCTCACTAGACCGTGGACTCCAAAACGTGCATCAGCAGGCTTGACACAGGCCACTCTTATTTTTGCGACCATAGAAAAATAGGCCACTCTTATTTTTGCGACCATAGAAAATTTAATGCTTGTTGATATGGGCATATAACACCCTCGCGCGGTTTTTTTCTCTCTATCACCGCCGTAGGGTGTTATATAGTGTTAAACACCGCCCCATGTCAAACGCATTAAATTCCTATAATCACACATTTAGCAATTGCCATCAATAATATGGCGTACAATAATTACATGCAAACGTCAGATAGCGCCAATTTTACTAAACGTGCGATGTAACCTAGCTCAGCTAATAGACCAGATACTAAGGATTACCCTCAATCCCACCGTGACAGATCAGGAAGCTCAGGATGCCAGCTCAGACGAAGAAGGTGAACCTGTCAGGTTTAACTGCAAAGGACTTGCCTCTGACGTCATCCACAGACGCCTCTTCATGTTCGTTTTATTTCCTTGGGTTGGTAAAATGCTCTTGGAAAAAGCCTTAAAGCATATTTAAGAAGTGTATTTTGAAATGTTATAATACACGTGTGGGGTTTATCATTAATCATCAAGAGTATTTTAATGGCGGTTTATCATTAAGAGTATTTTAATAAATATTTTGTTAAATTAAATTAAATTGAAGAATTATGGGGATCCACTTCAATGGAAGTAGCAACATATGTGTTATAATGGAAGTAGCAACCCTGGTTATTTATTCATGGACCAAAATTTATGTTAATCTAGCTTGTATGCATTTTAATTTGTTATTCAAAGTCTTTTATCTACAATTATATTTCATTTAATGTTAACAATGTCTCATTTTAGGCATCATTTTTCTCTAGGAGAACCTTATTCAAGAGAGCTTTTATTTGTCAATAGTGTGATCAGAACCGAACTAGAACCAATGGAACTGGCTAGTTTGACCAGTTTGGAGACCAAACCGGTTCAGTTTGAAGTTCATAACATCACTAAATCGACCAATTTTGTATCGAATAGGTCGATTCCATATAAGTTGATCAAAGATGTTTGGAACACAATTTTTTCAAGAAAAATAAGATTTTTTGAGTGGGGCGGCCTAATATTTAATCTTATGGCCCTGGTATTTCTATGCAATTCATGGTAATGTTAAATTCTTAAAGTTAAAGTGACAATTCATGGTAATGTTAAATTCATGGTAATCTTTAATTTTCATCCTTTTACTTAAATTTTTAACATTACTATGAAATGGCACTGGATGTTTGAGAGTGGTTCTGACCTCATTGGATTTCATATGGAGAAAGTAGAATTTTAGATCTCACTGAAAGTCCAACAGATTTAACAGTTTTTCAAGATTTCAAGAATGGGAGATTACAATATTTCTATAGGATTTGGTCATGTGCGAGGGTATATAACTAGTATTTGATCAAGAGAACCAAATCCTCTATGTACCTTGATGTTAGTGGCATTAATTGTCAAACTCCTCTATCACAACCTGGTTAAAAATGTACCCATCACTCAAACAAAATCTTGGCTCAACATGCTATGTTTTCTCTATCTTATTTTAATGCTTAGAGGGTGATATTGATTATGAAAGTCTCAATATAGGCAATGATTTTGATGATAGGTTGGCATTTGTTATAGCATGATTTTTTTGGGCTACAAGAGACCATCTAGAGCTTATTTGTTAATGTAATTTCGATTCAGAGACAAATTGCAATTGATGTTATTTTGGTCATGTGCACCCTTACATTCTATATAAATGAGAACTTTGCTTATTTGTGCATAAATAATTTGGATCTATATGGATGCACATGAATATATATGCTTTTCTTTAAAATATGAATATTTTATGTGTTTTTGGTCAACTTTTTTTTTGGTTTGACTTTTTTTACCAGTTCCTGTTTAGTTCTGGACAGATTCTAGTTAAGAGAGTTTTCCGATTCGGTTACCGGTTCTGTTTTGATAACATTGTTTGCCAATAAAAGTTGATAGTATGTAGATACAGATTTTGATTGGCATTTGTGTGTATAGTGTCTAAAACCTATGTTAATACTTTAGAAAATACATTAAAATCTAAGTGATAATCTCGTTCTTGAACTACTTCCTCTTTGGCTTCCCTAAGTGCCTTTGTATCTTTGAGGAATTCTGACAATGAAATAATCATGCTCATAGCTTAACTCTATAATGTGTGCATGATTTTCCCTAGGAATCATGACATTTGCTACCTTAGTGCTCTATGCTTAGTGCCTAGTCAAAGATGAAATAGGAAGAAGGAGATGTGAAAAGGGGGAGGCAAGTGTGAGAGGGAATGATGAAAATCATGCCAAGGAAGAAATTGAAGGCTCTCCGAAAAGACGTGAGTGATCTAACACACACTACCAAGAATTAGTTTTCGAGCCAATGTAATAACCCAAAGATGGGGAGGAAACTTTTATCCTCCCCTGTAAAAAAAAAATCAATGAGGAAGGAAAAGTGACAGAAAATCCTTATAACTAGATAATAACAGATGGAGGAACAAATTATTGATCATAATTTAAATCATAAGAGAGCAAAGTACCATCCAGGAACATGCATAGGAGTAGAGATGAGACTACAAACATGAATACAATGAGTCGACTTGGTTTAATTACTATCGAAATAAAACTTGATGAGTAGAGAACACATACTAATAGGTGAGTGATAGGGAAGAGTGACACATCAACCTCATTTATTAAGAGTGGTGACTATGGGCACACTCTCCCCATTTTACACTTCCCTTATCACCTTATTGAAAGACTCAACAAATAAATATTAAAAAATTATATTTTAAATTTAAAAGATTTAAAATTAAATATTGAAAAAATAATTTAATTTTTCCTATATAATTTTTTTCTAAATTTAGTATATTTTGAATAATAATAACATACAATATATTAAATTTTAAATTAATAAAATTTAAATTTATTTAATCATATTAAAAACAAAAAGTAAAACCAGCCATAAACCCCAAAAATAATTTACTAATAACTACTTGTAACCCTCTAATTCCCTTGGAATAAAATAAACTATTTAATATTTTTTTACATAAACTAACCATCAAATAAATTACATAAACTAACCATCCATCCACATACCGTTACCGTCATTGTCCCCGTTGCGCTTTTATTATCTTGTGCAAAAGCTCATCAGCTGAACCTAGTGAGACTACGATTTTATTTAATGACCTAAGTGTTTCCTAGAGCAACGGTACCATGTCAATTGATGTCTATAATTTCAAAATACCACAGCGGTGATTAAATAATAATAGTTAAATTAAAAATATAA
>APFE031260298.1:150191-161319 GCA_000404065.3 Pinus taeda | reverse complement strand
ACCAGGGCATGCGGGTCTGCCTTTGCGATTCTCCAAGATTCCCTAACTTGGGTTCCCTTATCAAGATTCAGGATCCCAATTAAGTTTCCCACCCAGAACTCTCTCCTCTTAGTTATCCTCACCCAAATTTTGACCCTAGCTATCCCTTGAGTCCCACTTCCGACAATCCGGTTTGGGTTCGTGTCAAGCCAGGCTAGCCAAAGCCTTGATGTTTTTGCCATTGTGATTCCAACCTTCCTAACTCTAATAGATGTTTCTTCTTTTCCATGCCTCAGGTACCACCTGGCTAGAACTGCAGTCTTCCTTCGTTCTTCATTAAAGAAATCCCAATTGTCATCCCATCTGACCTCATTCCCTCTCTTCTCATCTACCCTGAGATACACTATAAATTTACCATACCCCCTCACTCAATTAACATTCTAGGCATCGTCTCTCCCATCGGCTCGGTTTGAATCCCATTCTACCCAGGTCTCGACTCGGTCTAAGTCTTGACTTCCCTCAGCCCCCTCCTCGAATTCCTCTAAAATAATCATTTCTGCAATTCTAGCGAGTAAGGCAAATGGAGTAAGATACCATTGTTTTGAGTCAATGCTTGCTTTCCTCTCGATGTCCTCCAACCTGCGATGACCACCTTCTTCTTCTCGTTCTTTTGCCTCCTCCATTTTCATGCAACTACCTCCTCTCCCAGATGCCTTTGCCTCTTGTTGTTTTTTCTAGCAACCCCACCTTACTTCCATCCAACCCCCCACGTGCCCTCTTCCTCCTCCCATAGCCCATTCTTTCATTCCTTTTCCTCGGAGTGAGTTTCCCCTGACTCTTCCATTATTGTCTCTCATTACTTTCCTCGTGCCTCAAGTTGCTCCTGCCATGGGTTTCTTTCTGCCATTGTGCTACTTGACATCTCTACTCTGCCCGTCCTCTCTCTTGTCCCCAAACCTTTGTCACTTCCTTCCATACTCGGCCACACCCGTCCTTTCTTGTTGTCATCCTCTACCTTGCCCTATCCTGCTTCCTGACCCTCCTGATCTCTCATCTTCCCACATCCCAATGTCCCATCTATCGTTGGGCCCAGGTGGTTAGCATCTGGCGCCGCTATCTCCCATCCCCACTGGCCCACCTCTTCTGGAGTCTCCCTTTCTTCCCTGCCACACCCCGATCAAGGGATTTATTATTATTATTATTATTTTAAGTTATTATTGTTGCACTAAATAGAAAAAATTTAATAAATAGTTGAAAAATAATATCTTTAAAAAAACATAGAACAAAAGATTGCGATCCATTTATTTAAAAATTAAACAATACATAATAATAATTATTAGAAATATAAATATTAAAACAAGTATAATAATATTACAGTTAACATAACATTTACTAATAAATTATATAATCATATTAATATAATAATAAGATAACAACTAAGTGTGACCACTTATCCCTTGGTTGTGTTTCCTCCTGATGCAGGATAGGCTTTGCAAGTTTCGACTCATCTGCATCTTCCTTCTGGTGCTAATGATCCAATACACCTAATACTAGCAATTTGGATTGTTTAGTTTCAAGAAATTTGGTCTTTGACACCGACAATGGTCTTGGTAACCCGCCACCTTACTCTCTCCGAGGCATGTATCTTCAGCCCCAGGCTCCACAATCCTCTTTCGAGAGCTTAGTCAAGCTGCTATTTGGGCACTCACTACTTATGTGGGTTAGATCTACAGATTTAGTAAATACTCTCAAGCTTTCTTTAGAGCTCAAATCGGGGGTACCCTCTGGAATGCAACACTTCATGTTTGAAGGTAAGCATCTGGATGATTCTTCCCCTCTTTCCATTTACAATATCTAGAGATATGTTACCATAATTATCATCCTTCACTTGCGTGGGGGAATAGTGGGTAATCCTTCTTCTCAATATTTATCTTACAAAGATGTTGTCCACAACTTGTCCCTCCTAAAGGGTTGCTCAACCTCAAGTAGCTCCTAAATCATTTCGGCTCAACAAATTTGAAGAGGTTCCCTTTATTGAAATATCACACCCTGAACTAGAGGACATAATCATCTCTATGTTAATTCAAGCCTAATTTTTCATTTCAATAACTTATGGCCATGCTCATATGACCTTTATAAGTGAATCCATTCATCTTGACCAAGAAGTGCAAGGTTATTTTTTGCTCAAAAGGTTCCTTCAAAGTTCTTTTTGCCGAATTAAAATATTATGAGAATGCCCTGATTGGCGGGCCTAGGGTAACACTGACCTATTCATAACCCCCTGGTTTCTGAATTTTGAGCCTTCTATAATAGTCATTACCAAGCTTCCCATCTCGATTCGACTTCCTAATATGCCTGCTCACCTTTGGTACTTTTAAGTTTTTTAGGGCATGTTGACGTTTACACATATGACAGAATGTGTGGAAATTGACAACTGCAAAGGGTGCCTAGAGATTCAAATCAATTTAAAAATTGGTAATTATCATTGGATCCAATCTTTGGAATTTGAGAATACTGCTTTTTGTTACTGCTCTTGTCTTCAAACATGCCATTTATAGAATTCTTTCCTCTCTTAAATTCTAACAAGAAACAAAAAAATATAACTTCTAAATCTAAAAGTTGGATGCCTTGTGACCCACCCCCTATGGAGCGTGAGACTTATTATACTTCTAACTAAGAGGATGAGGGTTCTAATGATTATATTATTTGAGGGGATCATGTTTAAACTTCTTCTCCTTATCAGACTCATGAGGATTCAACAGTGAACATTGTTTCCCCAACAAATGCAGTTGGTGAATAAAGATGTTTCTTTGGGCGCTTTGAAGTGAGCACATGAATATGCATCTTTTGACTCTGATAAGGACTCTCGTTCATTCCTCAATGATAATATGTAGGTAACTTTGGACATCCCACCTCGACTATGTTGGATCAAAGTTTTGAAAAAGAAATGAAAGAATGGTTGCTCTGAGGATTGTGCCTAAGTTGAGCGATTCTTTTGTTATTACCTATTTTGTTTCCCCTTGTCTCCAAACATAGTTACCGATCAAATGAAAAAATTACCGATTACCCATTTTTTTGAGGTAGCAGGAAAATCACCCGATTTTGAAAAGTGGTTATTTAGAATATACCCTTTTTTTGGAACATATTTTTGACGCTATAAATTTTCTTATGTAACATTTTTTTTTAAATAGTAGTGATTTTCATGCTGATTTTGAAAAGTGTTGATGCAGCATCAACCCATTTTTTTAGATGGCTTATTTTTTAAACTTCATAATTTTTTTATGTATCAAGTATGAACAATTTCTTTTAAATGTTAGTGATTTTCATCTTGATTTTGAAAAGTATTGATGAAACATCAACCTTTTTTTTTTGAGGTCTAATTTTTTACAATTTAAATTTTTTTAAAATCTTGGTATTTTTTTATGTTGGTAATAAACATAAAAATAAAAATAAGCAAAAACATGACAAAAAAATCAAATATAAATTATATACTTAAAAGAAAACGATAAAAAATGTAAAAAAAACAAAATTAATTTGTAAAAATAAAGAAATAGAAATAGAAAAAAAAAAGATAAATAAAATAAAGTTGGAAAATATTCCAAAAAAACACATAATTTAAGAAAAATAAATAAAGTAACCAGAAACATCAAACAATTTTGTTTAAAAGTTAAATAAGAAAAGAAAAAGAAACAATCAACATAATTAAAAATTAAAAAAAATAAAAAAAATTATAAAAGAAAAAATTTAAAAAAAGAAAATAAAATTATAAGAAATAAAAATTAATAAATTAAAGTAAAAAAAAATCAAAATTCCTTTGCCATGGGTGGCGAGGTTGATTTTTGGAATCGACCTAGGTCGAGGCCTCGGGCCTAGGTAGGGTGTCGTTGTGCAGTGCCATCCCGCCCAAGCCCGAGGTCGTGCAGCATTGGGCATCTAAGGCCAAGTTCGACCTTCGCTGTCTAGGGTTGTGGGGCCTCTGTGTTAGGTAGGGTGGAGTGCTCGGCCCTACGCAGGGGTGGTGCAATGTAGCCTCACCCCACCCAGGTTGCGGAGGCTCAGGCCAGGGTGGCAGCATTGTGCAGCCCCGCCTCATACAGGCCTGAGGCCCAGCGGCTTTGGGCAAACATGGTTGCCTAGGGCCGTGGGCCGGTGCTGCACAACACGACCCCGCCTAGGCCTGATGCCTTGTGGCCATGGCCGAGGGCAACCTAGATCGATTTGCAGAATTGACCTAGGACGTTTAGGGCAAAAAAAATCAATTTTTATTTTTATTTTTTAATATTTTAGTTCATTTTTATTTAGTATTTTTAATTTTTTTTTTAAATATGCATTTTTTTTTTTTAACTTAAAAAATTGTTTTTGATGTTTTTTTTTGGTTAATATTTTTTTTTCTTTTCTTAAATATGTGTTTTTATAAATATTTTCCATATATATATATATTCTATATATATATATATATATATATATATATATATATATATATATATATATATAATATATATATAATTTTATATTTTTACTTTTTTTATGGTTTTTTTTAAAGTTTTTATATATATTTTTTTGTCATTTTTTTTTTACTTGTTATTATCTTTTAAAATTTTTTATTTCTTTTTTTCAATGTTTGAATTTTTGTTTTCTTTTGTATTTTTTATTTTCATTTATTTGTTTATTTTTATTTTTTTTTCCCTGTAGGGTACGTGTCGATGTTCGACTAACAACCTGATTTCATTATGTATAATTTAACAGTTGATTTTAAAATTTTTGTTATAATGAACCGATTCTTGCCCCACAATGTGTCAATTTCATGGTTGGTCTTTAAGTTTTCATTACCAATGGGTTGAGTTCACCTACACTGTGTGTCAATTTCATGGTTGATTTTTAATTTTTTGTTGCAACGTGTCAATTTGTCTTAGGTTAAGATTTTAACATTGCTAATACATTTAGCATTTAAAAAATAAATTACTCTTTTGGTATAATGACTCTTTCATTCATGTGTTCATTTTTAAAGTTTTTTTAGTCGTAAATGTTTCCATAATGTCATGTTTGAAATATTTTGAAAACTTAAGGGTTTTTTTTGTAGTCATAATCTTTGGTTTTAATTCCATGGTTGAAAAATTGTTAAGATTTTAATGTTTTTCAAAGTCATGATATTTGATCTTTAATGATATGGTTGAAAATAGTTATAGAGATTTTTCCTTTAGCACCATGACTAAAAATTGTTGGAATTTTAAGGTTTTTCAAAGATGTGATATTCTATATTTAATGTCATGCTTAAAAATCGTTGGAATTCTAAGGCTTTTCAAAGATGTGATATTTTATCTTTAATGTCACGCTTGAAAATATTGGAACTTTAAAGTTGTTTAGAGTCATGATATTTTATTTTTAAAATCATTATTAAAAAATATTGAAAATTTACCCCGAAAAAAGAAGAAGATGTTATTCCAGCATCAACATTTTTCGTTTTCAGGGTGTATTTTCAACAAAAAAAAATGGTTGTTACTATCATTTAAAAAAAAATGTTGAAAATTTACCATGATTTTTTTTCCCAGCAACAACACTTTCATTTTCAGTTTGTTTTCTCATGATTTTTTGGGGTTTCTTGGCTAGAGTTCTTATTTTGAAGTAATAGTTCTCGTTTGATTGGTAACTTTGTTTGCACTGCTATTTTTTGTCACATACATTCTGTTGGCATTATGGCACAGGTTTGGAGCTATGGCACAGGTGTTGTCCTTGATGGCAACTCTCTTTGGTAACAGATCTCAGTTCAGGCACTCAGAAAGAAGAAAAAGACATATATGCAGGTTCATCTAGACGAAGGCGCGTATACACACAGGTTATTCATTACAAAAGTGCGTATATGTTGGGGATCATACTTTTGGTCCATGGTAGTTAGTTCTTGGATTTGAACCTATGTTTTGGACCATGGCATCTCGTCAGATGTGTTGATCCCTAGTTTTTGGGTTCATGGTATTGAAATGTTATGGTTTTGGACCATGGTATTGAGGAAGGCCTAAGACTATAAAAGAGGAAGGAGATCTTGTGGCAAAGGATTATCAGAATTATCATTGAAGATCTGAAAAAGGTCTAGAATTGGTATATTGGTTATTGGGTTATGTTGCAGATCTAGATCAGAATGAAGGAGGAACCTTGGCGCAAAAGGAAGGATAAGTTCTATTCATGGGTCATAATGTTTAAGCTTGAATGATAGTATCTTTGTATGATTTTGATCTGCTAGATGTGGCGCTTGCTTGATCTATAAGTCTGATAATCTGGGTTAATTAGTGATTGAATATCTGGAAGAGTGTGTTATCCTTTACAGATCTGTACACAGGTTCAGAGAAGCTAAGGCGCGTATACACGCGGTTTTGGTGAAGTAAAGACGCGTATACGCAGGTTGTCCCATATGCAGATGCGTATGCACGCAAGTTTCAGGCTGTTGAAATAGCGTATATGCTTTAAGTTGTGATCTAGCTGCTTCTGTTTATTGCTACTATGTTCTGGGTTCTGTTTCTGTTGTGTGGTTGCTGGTACTGTGTTTTGAGTACAGCTGTCAGAGAAGTATCTACTTGATTTAGATTTAATTGGTGAAAAGGAGATTGGTTGATGGAGATGATTGATTGATGTTCATGGATCCAGTCTGAAAATTTATGAAACGTGGTCCCTGGAAGAAAGAGAAGGTTGAAGCCTTCTATAGACCAGCACCTACGTATTAGTATCTTGGCTAGTGCAAGAACTAAGGGGGTTGTAGCTCCCTTCCAGGAAAAGCTGGAGAACGAGAGAGAGTAGTAGCTCTCTGCAGGTTGTAGCCTGCGTACTGGTAAAGGTCTGCACCAGTACATTGTAAAAAGAAGTTTCTAATCAAAGATAAGAGAGAGACAAATTGCAGCAGGTGGTTTTCACCCACATTGGGTTTCCACCTTATATCTTGTGTTCTTGTGTGTGATTGTCTTTTTACTGTCTCTGGTTACTGGTTATTTGATTCTGCATCACAGATTAACAATCATCATCAGAAAGATAAAGTAAATTAAAAGTTTGCTCTGTATACGCGGGTTTCCTTCTGCATAGTTGCGTATATACGCGGGTTTATCTAATTGAAGTAGCATATACAATTTGTTTTCAAAAAGGAATATTTGACTTGATAATACTGATTCACCCCCCCTCTCAGTATTATTTCCAACAATTGGTATCAGGGCAGGTCCTTCTGAAGAAGCTTGATCGCTTGAAGGTAGATCTTTCATCATGAGAAACTACGAGAGGGAAGCATCAATCAGGCCACCGGTTTTTGATGGGACAAACTTCGTATATTTGAAGGTAAGAGTTACTACTTATCTTCAATCTCTGGGTACTGAAGTTTGGGATATCATAGATATAGGGTATACTTTTCCAGCATCAACTCCCACAGACCAGCTGAGAAGAAGAAATATGAAACGAATGCAAAGGCGGTCAATACTCTATTGGGATGTCTATCACAATCTGAATTTGTCAAATTTATGCAGTATAAATCTGCTAAGGAGATATGGGACAAGATTGTTTTGAGCTATTAAGGAGATGATCAGGTAAAAAGAGAAAAACTTCAAACTTTCAGAATTCAGTATGAAAATCTCAAGATGTACAATGATGAAAGTGTAGCTAACTATTTTCTTCGTGTAGATGAGATTGTTAATTGTATGAAAAATTTGGGTGAAGAAGTAAAGGAGGTTGTTGTTGTTGAAAAAGTTCTAAGATCTTTGTCCCCTAGGTTTGAATCTAAAGTTTCTGCAATAGAAGAAAAGGAGAATCTTCAACATCTTAAAATGTCACAGCTGCATGGAATTCTAACTGCTTATGAAATGAGGAAAGGAGGACCATCAGACAGGAGAGAAGCTGCCTTCAAGGCTTCTGGCAAAGGAGACTACTATGAGTCTGGACACATATCGGAAGAAGAAGAAGAATCTAATTTTGTCAAAAATCTTCAACGGGGCTCTGGACGATTCTGAGGTAAGTTACCATTCAAATGCTTTGCTTGTGGAAGAGTAGGTCACTATGCTGCCAAATGTCCTCACAAGGATAAGATTGACAAAGGGAAGGAACTTGTTAGATGGAACAAGAAACAGAATGCAAATAAGAAAAGCTATTACACTCATGAAGATAGTGATGGACTATCAAATAGCGATGAAGATGAACGAGGTAATCACTATAAACTTTTAATGGCCTTTGAAGATGATGATTACATGGATGCTATAGATGAGGATGGCTTTTATGAAGAAATTTCTAGGCTCAAAAGATGTTTAGAAGAAACGAACATGATCATTGATACTCTACAATTTCAACTTGATGAAAAAGAAAAATCTCTTGAGAAGTTAGAATGTGAAATTATTGGTCTCAGAAAAGAAATTGAGAAAACAAAGGCCCTTAATCTAAAATTTGTTAAAGGATCTGAAACTCTGGATGAGATTATCAGTGTACAACGTTCCCCTCTAAACAAGACTGGTCTCGGTTATAATGGAGAAGAATCTCAAGCTTCCACCTCCAAAAGTTATCTTGATGCAGCAAGAAGAAGTGAGAAAAGGCTTAATAGAAATCATCAGGTAAATCAGGTGCAGTTTTCCTCAAGGACAAACTATCAAGAAAATTGGGGACATACTACCTTAAGGACGAACAGAAGCTACAACCAGCCATAGGTAAAATCTTCCCAATTTTCTTCAAGAATGGATGTCAGTAGAAACTACAATCGCTTGGATGATAGTCGCAGGAATTTCTTCAATGGCGAATGTTTCTCTTGCCATAACTTTGGTCACAAAGCAGCTCAATGTGTTGCCTATAAGACAATCATGACTAGAGAAGCTCAAAAACAAAGAAATATGCCTGCAATCACAAAGAGGACCTATAACAACTTTTCTGCTCTTAAAAGTGAAATTGAATGTTCTATTTGTAATAATTTTGGTCATGAAGATTCTGAATGTAGGAGTAGGTTTTGGAAGACAACTCAGAAGGAACAAATCTCTAGTGCCAAAACATGGAGAATGAAGGAACCACAACCAGAAAGATGTGGGATAGCTTTATATGCAGAAGGACAGGAAAATCAATGGTACATCGACAACGGTTTTTCAAAGCATATGACAGGTGATAAAGAAAAACTTGAATCATATACTGCTTTGGAAAAGGGAAAGAAAGTTTCTTTTGGAAATGATACCCCTGCAGCCATAAAAGGAAAAGGCATTGCTCAGTTGAAATAAAAGGTCAAAGATGGAGATGTTTTATATGTTGATGGCTTGAAACATAATATATTAAGTGTCAGTCAGATGTGCGATAATAGAACTGAGGTGATATTTTGATCAGATGGGTGTAGTGTTTGTGATCTTGATACAGGAAGAACAGTACTCAAAGGCAAAAGAACTCCAAATAATCTATACATATTTGAAGAAGGAGAACAACAATGTTATTTGAGCAAGAATGATGAACACTGGTTATGGCACCAAAGGTTGGGGCATCTAAGATTTTCACAAATAAGGAAAGTATGCAAATACCAGGTAGTTCGTGGTCTTCCAGACATCAAATTCCAGACAACACCATATGCAAATCATGTCAGTTTGGGAAGCAAACCAGAACTAACTTTCTGGAGAAGGAAGGATCAGCCAGCAGGCCTCTTGAGTTAGTCCATACAGATGTATGTGGTCCATTCAGGACAAGGTCACCTCGAGGAGAAGAATACCTTATATTATTCATTGACGACTTCTCCAGAATGGTTTGGTTAGGACTCATGAAGCATAAGGACGAAGCATTCGAAAAATTCAAATCTTTCAAGGCCTTGGTTGAAAATGAATCAGATCACAAAATTAAGTGCCTCAGGTTCGACAGAGGTGGGGAGTTTACCTCAAATGAATTTTTTTATTTCTGTGAAGAACATGGAATAAGAAGGGAATTTTCTACAGCTAGGACTCCTCAGCAAAATGGAGTGGTGGAGAGGATGAACAGAACAATCCAACAAATGGCTCGTGCTATGCTTGATGAGTCTGGAACTCCCGCAACCTTCTCGGGTGACGCTGCATATGCTGCGGTGTTTATTCTCAACAAAACGAATGTCTGAGTAAACAACACTCAAACTCCGCATGACCTCTGGTATGGTGAGACTCCTTCGGTAAAGAATTTCAAAATTTTTGGGAGCAAATGCTATATTAAGAATATTGATGAAAATCTTGGCAAACTTGAACCCAGAGAAGATGAAGGCATTCTTCTTGGATATTCTCCCTATAGCAAAGCATATAAATGTTATAATAAAAGACTTGGAAGAATTGTTGACAACATTGATGTAGTGGTTGATGAAAAAGGATACATTCCTAGGCAAATAAATCATGAAGATATCGAAGAGGATGAAGACTACTCTCCAAATCAAATAGATGATGAAGAAGAACCTCAAGAGGCACCAGAGGAACATATAAGGATAGAAGAGAAGACTCCATATAGCTACGTTTAGAAGAATCATCCAGAATCTCAGATTTTGGGGGAGAAGGAAGCAGGTGTTCAAACTAGAAGAACAATTGCAGAAGCCTCAAGCTATTTGGCATTGCTCTCCTCCACTGAGCCACAAAATGTAAAAGAGGCATGCAAAGATGAATGCTAGGTCAAGGCAATGGATGAAGAACTTGAACAAATTAAAAAGAACAACACTTGGGAGTTGGTTCCTAGAGCAAAAGATAAGAATGTCATAGAGACAAAATGGATCTTCAAGAACAAGTTGAATGAAAATGGGGAAGTTATTAGAAACAAGGCTAGACTTGTTTGTAAAGGGTATGCTCAACAAGAAGGGAGAGACTTTGAAGAAAATTTTGCTCCTGTTGCTAGACTTGAGGCCCTCTGAATGTTCCTTGCTCTCTCAAGCTTTTAGAAGTTCAAAATTTTTCAAATGGACGTGAAATCTGCCTTTCTGAATGGGGACTTAGAAGAAGAAGTGTACATTGAGCAACCAGATGGTTTCATCCTTGGGAATGATCCAAATCTTGTATGCAGACTGAAAAAGGCTCTCTATGGTCTTAATTAGGCTCTAAGGGCTTGGTACTACCAATGTATTCATCAACAAGGTTTTTCAAAAGGATCAGTAGATAGCAATCTTTATATAAAAATTGAAAATGACAAATTGCTAATACTTGTTGTGTATGTAGATGACATTATC
>APFE031260298.1:114591-147773 GCA_000404065.3 Pinus taeda | reverse complement strand
AATAAAAGACTTGGAATAATTGTTGACAGCATTGATGTAGTGGTTGATGAAAAAGGATACATTCCTAGGCAAGTAAATTATGAAAATATCGAAGAGGATGCAGACTACTCTCCAAATCAGACTGATGATGAAGAAGAACCTCAAGAGGCACTAGAAGAACAGATAAGGATAGAAGAGAAGACTCCATCCAGGTATGTTCAGAAGAATCATCCAGAATCTCAAATTTTGGGACAGAAAGAGGCAGGTGTACAGACTGGAAGAACAATTGCAGAAGCCTCAAGCTATTTGGCATTGCTCTCCTCCACTGAACCAAAAAATGTAAAAGATGCATGCAAAGATGAATGTTGGGTCAAGGCAATGGATGAAGAAATTGAGCAGATCGAAAAGAACAACACTTGGGAGTTGGTCCCTAGACCAAAAGATAAGAATGTCATAGGAACAAAAGGGATCTTCAAGAACAGGTTGAATGAAGATGGGGAAGTGATTAGAAACAAGGCTAGACTTGTTTGTAAAGGGTATGCTCAACAAGAAGAAATAGACTTTGAAGAAACCTTTGCTTCCGTTGCAAGACTTGAGGCCATCTGAATGTTCCTTACTCTCTCAAGATTTCTGAATGGAGACTTAGAAGAAGAAGTCTACATTGAGCAACCAAATGGTTTCATTCTTGGGAATGATCCAAATCTTGTTTGCAGACTAAAAAAGGCTGTCTATGGTCTTAAACAGGCTCCAAGGGCTTGGTACTATCATTTGGACAAATATCTTCATCAACAAGGATTTTCAAAAGGATCAGCAGATAGCAATCTTTATATAAAAATTGAAAATGACAGATTGATAATACTTGTTGTGTATGTAGATGATATTATCTTTGGCAGCAATGAAGAAGCTATGAGTCAAAGCTTTGCCTTGGTGATGCAAAAAGAATTCGAAATGTCTTTGCTTGGAGAACTGACATACTTTCTTGGATTGCAAATCCAGCAAAATGAAGGCAGAATCTTCTTGTCTCAAACCAAGTACCTCAAGCAGATTCTGAAGAAGTATGGCATGGAAGATTCAAAACTAGTATGTAGCCCTATGGTTACAGGATGCAGTCTCAGTGCAAATGATGAATCAGCAACAGTGCATCAACCAACCTATAGATCCATGATTGGAAATCTACTTTATTTAAAAGGTACCTGACTAGTCATCATGCATGCATTGGGAATAGTTGGAAGATTACAGGCAAATCCTAAGGAAACCCATCTTCAGGGAGTAAAGAGAATTTTCAAGTACCTTCAAGGAACTCAAAACTATGGCTTATGGTATCCAAGAGATACAGATCTCACTCTTCATGCTTATATAGATGCAGATTGGGCTAGAAGCGTGGATGACAAGAAGAGCACAAGTGGTGGTGCATTCTTTATGGGTTCCAGATTAGTATCCTGGTTCAGCAAGAAACAAAGTTTGATTGCCTTATCTACAGCTGAAGCGGAATATGTGGCAGCTACATCTTGCTGCACTCAACTCCTTTGGATGATGCAGACCTTGCAGGATTTTCAAATCACTTGTACACCACCTATCTCCATCTTATGTGATAATACAAGTGCCATCAACATTTCAAAAAATCCAGTCATGCATTCAAAGACCATGCACATACCGATCAAGTATCACTTTCTCCGTGAACAAGTGTTGGAACAAAAGGTCAAATTGGAATATGTTCCTTCTAAGGAACAAGTTGTTGATATTCTCACCAAACCACTGCCCAGGGAAACTTTTGAATATCTCAGACAGAAGCTGGGAGTCGTTGATGTATCGTCTTGCTGCTAAATCTTGTCAGTTTCAGAGAAAAATGGGTGTACGCGTGTTGCATGAGGAGGATCCGCGTACATACGTCGGTTGGAAGGGAGAAAGTCGCGTATATGGAGGATTGATGGATATCAGAAGTAACAGGGTCTGTTTGGAAATTATCTGATATGGATCTGACAGAGACCATCCGACACAGGTTTAGGGGGAGCAGATAGTCTTCTAATAATGTATTGTTGGCATTATCGTAGAAGCTTCTGGGTCTAGGATGTTGTTGATTTCAGATAGAACAAGAGGCAAAGGGAGAACCGAAGGAAATCTTGGTTGCTGATCTAATGGTGATTGACAGTTGCTGCTATCTGTGTTGATGACTTTCATAAGTCTTGTTTTAAATATTTTGTCTCTATGTCATGTATCTTTTTCTTTTATACTATCAAGGTCATGTAACGGCCTATATTGGTTTCCCCACTATGCCTGGGATGAAGATGTAATGTATTTGGTCATCATATGTAATATTCTAATGTATTCCCACTTGGTTGGGTGATGGATGTATGTATTGAGTCTTTTGGTGATAGGAAGGTCATGTATGATGCATAAGTCTTGGTTCTTCTTGAAGAACATCTTTTTGCAGATCTTTCCTATAGTCAGGGGGAGCATGGTCAGCATAGCAGGACAGAGATTTCAGCATGTACTCAGGGGGAGCACAACCCTTTGCCCTTGATGTCAAAGGGGGAGAAATGATCTTGAGGATCTGGGTGTTGCCATCAAGTCCAAAGGGGGAGATTGTTGGCATTATGGCACAGGTTTGGAGCTATGGCACAGGTGTTGTCCTTGATGGCAACTCTTTTTGGTAACAGATCTCAGTTTAGGCACTCAGAAAGAAGAAAAAAACATATACGTAGGTTCATCTAGACGAAGGTGCGTATACACGCGAGTTATTCATTACAAAAGTGCGTATATGTTGGGGATCATACTTTTGGTCCATGGTAGTTAGTTCTTGGGATTTGAACCTATGTTTTGGACCATGGCGTCTTGTCAGATGTGTTGATCCCTAGTTTTGGGTTCATGGTATTAAAATGTTATGGTTTTGGACCATGGTATTGAGGAAGGCCTAAGACTATAAAAGAAGAAGGAGATCTTGTGGCAAAGGATTATCAGAATTATCATTGAAGATATGAAAAAGGGCTAGAATTGGTATATTAGTTATTGGGTTATGTTTAAGATCTAGATCTGAATGAAGGAGGAACCTTGGCGCAAAAGGAAGGATAAGTTCTATTCATGGGTCATAATCTTTAAGCTTGAATGATAGTATCTTTGTATGATTTTGATCTGCTAGATGTGGCGCTTGCTTGATCTATAAGTCTGATAATCTGGGTTAATTAGTGATTGAATATCTGGAAGAGTGTGTTATCCTTTATAGATTTGTACGCAGGTTCAGAGAAGCTAAGGCGCGTATACACGCAGTTTTGGTGAAGTAAATACGCGTATACGCAGGTTGTCCCATATGCAGATGCGTATGCACGCAAGTTTCAGGCTGTTGAAATAGCGTATATGCTTTAAGTTTTGATCTAGCTACTTCTGTTTATTGCTGCTATGTTCTGGGTTCTGTTTCTGTTGTGTGGTTGCTGGCACTGTGTTTTGGGTACATCTTTCAGAGAAGTATCTACTTGATTTAGATCTAATTGGTGAAAGATTGGTTGATGGAGATGATTGATTGATGTTCATGGATCCATTCTGAAAATTTATGAAACGTGGTCCCTGGAAGAAAGAGAAGGTTGAAGCCTTCTGTAGGCCAGCACCTACGTACTAGTATCTTGGCTAGTGCAAGAGCTAAGGGAGTTGTAGCTCCCTTCCAGGAGAAGTTGGAGAACGAGAGAGAGAGTAGTAGCTCTCTGCAGGTTGCAGCTTGCGTACTGGTAAAGGTCTGCACCAGTACATTGTAAAAAGAAGTTTCTAATTAAAGATAAGAGAGACAAATTGCAGTAGGTGGTTTTCACCCACATTGGGTTTCCACCTTATATCTTGTGTTCTTGTGTGTGATTGTCTTTTTACTATCTCTGGTTACTGGTTATTTGATTCTGCATCACAGATTAACAATCATCATCAGAAAGATAAAGTAAATTAAAAGTTTGCTCTGTATACGCGGGTTTCCTTCTGCATAGTTGTGTATATACCCGGGTTTATCTAATTGAAGTAGCGTATACAATTTGTTTTCAAAAAGGAATATTTGACTTGATAATACTGATTCACCCCCCCTCTCAGTATTATTTCCAACACATTCTATCTATGCTCTTACCCTGCATGATTGGACATTGATATTAGCTATGTATCCCTTTCTGTAATCTTTATTGTGCATTCTTAATTAATGACTTAAAAAAATAATAAAATAACAATAATATTAATATAATATGTATAATTAATATTTTTTCTTTTACTATACATTATAAGATATTAACTTAACCATTTATATTAATTTAGTATTCTTTGGCCCCTCTACATTTAGTAGGAGGAAGATGTTGTCACATAAAGTTACATTTTAAAATAATAAATCAATATTTATATTAACAAATTAAAAAGTGATAATAACAAGAAGAATTAATGTTGACCATAAATAAAATATTTCAATTTCTACCCTAATTTTACAGGTACTTTATATAGAGAAATAAAGTAATTGAGATTAAAATAAAATAATTTGATTTTTAGCATGAGGGAGAGATGTAATTTCTTGACTTTTAATATGGAGTCAACAAATGATATGTGAAAATAAAATTATTGATGCTACATGATGTGTAATTTATTCTATATTTATTTGACATGTAATATTTTAGATATGTATATATATTACATGTACTTTATATAGAGAGATAAAGTAATTGAGACCGAAACAAAATAATTTATCTTTTAGTATGAGAGAGAGATGAAATTTCTTCACTTTTAATATGGAGACAACAAATGACATGTAAAAATAAAATTATTAATACTATATGATGTGTAATTTATTCTATATTTAATTGACATGTAATATTCTAAATGTGTATATATATTAATGACAAACAATAATTTCATGTTTGTGTCAACCATAAATAGAATATTTTAGTGTCCATATTAATAACATAATTATATATCAATTACAAAAAAAAAGTAATTTAAATTTAAATTTTCTTATATTTTCACTTTTCATTGAGAAGGAGATGAGTATTTTACTTCTTTCTTAATATAGAGATGATATATAACATTTAGAAAATATTCATAACAAAAAAATATTTAATGTGAGTTATAAAACAAATATTTCAAAATGCATGTTGACTAAAATATTTTAACATCAACTATATACAGATAGCGAAAGAGCTCATATTTGATTAATAAGTACTTTCCAATTCAAGATATAAGGGAGATTTGTAATTCCTTATATATCTATATATATATATATATATATATATATATATATATATATATATATATATATATATATAGTATATATATATATATATAAAGTGAGAGAAAGTGTGTACGAATATATATAATTTTTATTTTGAGTGTGAGGAGGCATGTATTTATGAAGATTTGAATCATGGATCTACCAAAAGGCTATAGGAATCAAATCTCTAGAGGTGAAAACCTTTCTTCAAGTTTTCATTTCAGAAAGAAGTTTGCATTATGAGAGATTTGAAACCCTTCCTCAAATTTTCTTTTTAAAAAGATGTTTTCATCTTGAGAGATTTGAAACTTTTCTTCAAATTTTCCATTCAAAAATAAGTTTTCATCTTGAAAGAGTTAATCCCTCAATGCATATTGATTTTAATAATATTAATCCTATAACAATTAAAACATGATAACTTTAACTTTTTAATGTTATATATATATTTTTTGTAAGCTACTGTAGGTTCTTTTCTATTATATGCAACTAGGATTACATATGTACAATCAATTGGTTCCCTCAACCTGCCCCGAAGGGAAACCGGGTCTGTTGGTCCCCAAAATCTGAAAATGTCAACCAAAGGATATGACTAAATCATGTTTCTTACTCTATCAATAGACAACTCTATATTCCTATCCGCTATACCAGTTCAACAATTTTTCAAAAAAATCTAATTCTCCTAGTGACTAACAGAATGTTCATTTGGAAACAGAACAGAAAGATTCAATCTACCATGGACTCCAGCTTGATCTCCTCCTCGCGCTACACATTCGTTATCTTCTTCATCAAAATTTGAATTTCCTTTAATCTGTTGTCATGCCTCAGAAGTGTAAGTTGAATATTGTCCATCTCCCTTCTCAGGTTTGGTATTCATTGAGCTATTTCAGTCATCTCTTCAGCTCCTTGTTCCATGGCTTTAGCTAATAACCGTTTCATTACCCAATAAATGTGCAAAGCTTGTTTATACAGGGATAAACGTCCCCTTATATGTCCTGGGTCTGGTAAGAGACTGTTCCAATCCTCCATTTCAGGGTCTGAGGCTTCCTCCAATACGTTATTTTCCAGCTCCTGTATAATTCTTCTAATGTCCGCATGCGTCCCTTCGTTATATGCCTTTTCTGCTTCCTGAGCCATCTGCTCCAACATTCTTCTTCCTCTTTTCTGCCGGTTTGATGGTGGCACCTCCACTTCATCAGCATCTGCATGCCAAACTCTCCCCCTGCCCCTGCGTCTTCTGCCTTTGCCTCTTCGGGAGGGTCTTCCCCTGTTGGTGCTCTAGCTCCCCTATCCTACCTCAAACATCGCCTTTCTCGTTAACTCTTTCCTGCCTACCTCCATTTCTCCTTCTCCGTGAATTTCTCCCTCTTCCAGCTGCTCCTCCTCCGACTTGTTAGCCCTCACCGCTCTTCCTTTTGTATGCATATGAATTTCGGTCTCTATGGGGCTTCCTCGCACCTCGGCTCCCTGCTTGTCTTGCTCACTAACATTCTAACCTCCCTGCTTCTCCTTATCCTAGTTTTTCCGGCTTCCTTCCACTTCTGTATTGTCACCTACCTTCCTTCTTCTCTCCGCCATTGCTTCCTGCCTTCTTCTGAGACGATTACCCGTGATTCTTTGATAGTTGATCTCCGCCTTCACCGCTTCTCTACACCTCCGATCTTTGCCTTCGCCTGCTCCTCGGGATTTATCGACACCTACCCTATGTTTCATCGTCCAAATGCCGCCATCCTTTTCCCCTGCCCTCGCCATCATTCTTTCTCCTCCACACCTCGAGTTACAAACCCATCTGCATGCCGGCTCTACATACTGAAGGATGATTAGTTTGAGGGGTGGCTTGTGCTTCCACACCCTGACTGCCATCATTTCACCACATTGCATCCTTCTCCCCACCCTGATTGAGGGAACTTTTTTATATTATATTAATTTCAAATTACACATATTAATATTATACTTGCTATAATATTAAATGACCAATATTAATAGTTTTAAATTTCATTTTTTTTCAATTTTCCTCATTTTTATATTTGTTTAATATTAATTTTCCTCAACCCCTTTGTTTATAATTATCCATCATATTTTAATTACATTCGCAATATTATATTTACCAACTTTTATTACAAAAATTATTTTCTAACAATGAGTGAAGAATGTAGTCAGAACATCTAAACTTACAAAAATTTCACATATTTTACACATTTATTTCCGTGAGCTATTAATAAACTATATTAATTACGACTCCGAAACTTAAGCTCTCAAAATCTACTTTAATTATATGAAAGAATAAAATATAACGAAATATAAACTTTCATTTTATTTTGTATTATAAAAATTTTGGTCATTTATTAGTTATAATGGAATACTCAATAAATCACGCATCCTTATATCCATAATATTGGAATATTTTAAATATACAAATTAAACATCCTCATATCCATAATATTGGAATATTTTAAATTTACAAATTACACATCCTCATATCCATCATATAGTATTTTAAATATATAAACTTTATTTTAAATATACATTTTTTTTTTTCACTTTTAATTATTTTATATATGGAAATATTTGAATTAAATAAAATATCAATATATTTTATTTCAAGTTCTCATTGAAATATTAATTTGTATTATTAGTATTTTTTAAATATTGAATATAAACTCATATTAAATTTAAAAATATTTGTTTAATTAATATTTTTAATTATATATTTAAATTGTAAATATCCTTTATAAATAAATATAAAAGAGAAAAATATATTTTTAATTAGTAAAAAAATAATATTAATTAATTTAATTGTTTTAATGTAATATATCAATTTCATATAAAACTTTTTTGAAAATACTCATTATTAGTTTATGTAAAAAAACATTTATTTCTAAAATCAACTCCTTTTTCATCATTTTCGTCATTCTCCTCTTCCTCCTCTTCCTGTTTTTCCTCCTCTTGTCCTCATCATCCTCCTTAAGTCCCCCTCTCCTCCTCGTCCTTGTTCTCATTGTCCTCGTCCTCGTCCTTGTCCTCCTCCCAAAGGACTGTGAGAGATTCAAATCAATTTAAAAATTAGTAATACCATTGGATTCAATATCTGAATTTTGAGAATATTTATTTTCTTTATTGCTCTTGTCTTCAAACATGTCATTTATAGAATTCTCTCCTTTGTTAAATGCTAACAAGAAATGAAAAAATATAGTTTCTAAATATAAAAGTTGGATGCCTTGTGACTCACCCCCTATGGAAGGCCCTAATAATGATATTATTTGAGGGGATCATGCTTAAATTTCTTCTCCTTATCAGACTCATGAGGATTCAACAATGAACATTGTTCCCTCAACAAATGTAGTTGGTAAATAAAAAAGTTTCTTTGGGCGCTTTGAAGTGAGCACATGAATAGGCATCGTTTGACTCCGCTAGGACTCTCCTTCATCTCTCAACGATAATCTGCATGTAACTTTGGACGACCCACCTCCACTAGGTTGGATCAAGGTTTTGCTAAAAAATAGAGATAGATCAAAGAGTGATTACACAAAACACAAAATACACACTGTGATATCTTTATTGATCACAACAATTACACATATATAGGACATAATCTGTAACTTCCACACATCTAGATCATAACTACAACTCATACATAGAAAACAACAACTTCTAGATTGACTCCTCATTACTCATAATGATAACTACACATGACATGGAAGCATTACTTCCAACACCCTCCCTTAATGCTTACATGGAAAACATTGAAAACACATATTACAACAACAAGGATAATCTATGTTTAACTGGTTTTCATCAACACTCACATCCACTCTGGAATCTTGCAAACACCGCTCTTTCACCATCACATATTCAAGCCTTCACTTGACCTCCATTTAAAACATAACCATCGCCTTTGACTATCATTGATGAACTTTGCAAACAATATTGCATTAGGGGAGTTTTGAGGTCTAAAATGGTCCTACTAAGGAAATTATAAAATAATAGTGGAATTAATAAAATAAGATTAAATTACATCATCAAATTTTAGAGGGAAGAAAGGAAAAACTATTTTTTCAACTCGTATTTTCAACTTATCTCCATATGGGTTTACTCAAATTTAGAGTGGCAACACTCGTTGGATGCAAAATTTAATTCCCCATCAAAGGAGTACCAATGTTGCATAATTTCGATAACCCTACTACACGAAAAATGAGAAATAGATGAAAAATGTGATTGTAATCATGTTTTTTAATGTATTTCGTAGTAGGGCCCATCGAAAGTATGAAACATGGGTACTTCTTGGATTAGAAATTAAACTTTTCATCCAACAGGTACTCGTTCTCAAAATTTGAGTAAAATCTTAGGGAGATAAGTTAAAATACAAGTTGAAAAAGTAATTTTATTATTTTATTATTTTTTAATATTTTTACTCTTTTACTCCAAAAATGGTGAATCATCCCCCACGGTTGACATCATAATCTTGAATCATATTGGTTCTTATAAAGTTTATTTTGGTTGTGCATTTTTCTTAGGAGGCCCATTTTAGACCTCAAAATTCCCCTAATGACACCTCATCTCGTCGGGGCTTTTGCGATAAGAGTGGTCAAGTAATGAACCATCCTATGGACCAACCACCATCTATCGTACATTTTGTGTTCGCCTATCCATCAGTTGCTAGGATGGAGGTCGAGATATTGAATGTGTTCAAAATTTGATCAAACAAGTTGAACTTACTAACATAAGAATTGATGATTCGAACACCGAGGCTTCGAGTTTAAAAACCACCAACCCTTTTATAACCAATAAAAACACACAAAAATTGATGTTTCAGACACCGGGGATTCAAGTTTGAGAACCACCAACCCGTTTTATAACCAATAAAAACACAAACACCAACCACCAAAACGTACAAAGACGAAATCAATGACTGCTCTTCATTGATGTTTGTAGATAAGATCAAATATGATAATAATAATAATAATAAATTTCCATATGAGTATTTTCCATCATATCTAGAACATTTGATCTTGATATTTGGATAAAAAATACCACGATATTTTATTAGTTCAAATCTAGAATGAGAAATGCCAACATTCCACCTGCATGTCACAACTGTACATCTTGCACCATATAATAATCTCGAGAACCACAATTTAAAACATGTAGACATTGCTCTCAATTGTATATCAAGATTAGATCAAACCAAATCTATGTTGATCCAGATTCTTCACAATCAAATATCCTCTTCTTTTGCTAAGATTTGTCCACAATGGAACTTCACACAATAACAACAACATTGGATCTTCACACAACAACAACACCATTGGATCTTCACAATTATCCTTTGCATGCAATTATCCACAATCCACACATAAATAAAATATTCACAAAAACAATAGATCAAATACTCTATTAAAATAATCTATGTACGAAGGAGTATCATGGCTAAAATTGCATGATCTTAGCCCCTCTCTTGAGAGAGTCAGGGCTGAAACAACTTTGATACCATCTTAGAAAATAGAGACATATCAAAGAGTGATTACACACAACACAAAAAACATATTATGAAATCTTTATTGATCACAACAGTTACACATATGACATAAATCTCTGACTTCCACACATCTAGATCATAACTACAACTCATACATAGGAAAAACAACTTCTAGATTGACTCCTTGTGACTCATAATGACAACTACACATGACATGGAAGCATTACATCCAACAAATTTTGAAAAATAAATGAAAGAAAGGTCACTCAGAGGATTTTTCCCGAGAAGGGTGACTATTTTTTATTACCTCTTTTGTTCCCCCCTGTCTCCATTGTTACTCTTTGTGACATACATTCTAGTTATGCTCCTACCCTGCGTGATTAGACATTGATATTGGCTTCGTATATCTCTCTGTAATTTTTCCTATGCATTCTTAATAGATGACTAGATTTGATTACAAAAATAAATAATAAGATAACAATAATATTAATATATATATGTATTATTAATAGTTTCTCTTTTACTATACATTATAATATAATAACTTAACCATTTATATTAATTTAGTATTCTTTGCATCCCTCCACATACTAGTAGAAGGAAGATGTTGTCGTAAAGTTACATTTAAAAATAATAAATCACTATTTATATTAACAAATTAAAAAAATAATGAGAAGAATTGATGTCGACCATAAATAAATTACTTCAATTTCTATCCTAATTTTACATGTACTTTATATAGAGAGATAAAATAATTGAGAGTAAAACAAAAAATAAATTGGTTTTTAGTATGTGTAGTGTACTTTAATAAAGAAACATTTCTATTTCTATTCTTGGATCGATATTGTACTTCTTGGGCATATTTTCCATTTTATATATTTACAAGTTAGATCTATTACAATATGAGGGAGAGATGTAATTTATTCATTTTTAATATGGAATTGTAATTTCTTCACATTTAATATGGAGTTAATAAATGACATGTAAAAATAAAATTATTGATATTACATGATATATAATTTATTCTATATTTAATTGACATGTAATTTTTTAAATATCTATATATATTAATGAAAAACAATATGTTCATGTTTGTGTCAACCATAAATAGAATATTTCAATGTTCATATTAAATAACATGATTATATATCAACTACAAATAAAGTAATTTAAATTTAATTTTTCTTATATTTTCAGTTTTTATTGGGAAGGAGATGAGTATTTTATTTCATTCTTAATATAAAGCTGATATATAACATTTAGAAAATATTAATAACCAAAAACTGTTATAAAACAAATATTTAAATATATATGTTGACTAAAATATTTTAACATCAACTATATATAGAAAAAAAAAGAGTTTTTATTTCATTAATAAGTGCTTTCCAATTCAAAGTATATGAGAGATTGGTATTTCCTCCTCCAACCTCCTTTCCCCTTCTCCCTCTCATCCGTCCTCGCCCCCTCTGCTAAAATAATAACATTTTACATCTATGTAGTTGCCTGTATCTGTTTAGAAATTGAAACTTACGAATTCTCTTTTTGACGTGGGGAGACATTGTGATTTCCACAATGAAGACAACGGAGAATGTGAATTATCTTTAGATAATCCTTCAGTTCATTGTGTCTATCTTTCCAAGTGCATATAACTTGGTTCCATGCGTACTATATAGCTCTGGTCATTGCATTATTGTGGATGCATGATCAACAAAGGGAGACATTGTGATTTCCACAATGAAGACAACGGAGAATGTGAATTATCTTTAGATAATCCTTCAGTTCATTGTGTCTATCTTTCCAAGTGCATATAACTTGGTTCCATGCGTACTATATAGCTCTGGTCATTGCATTATTGTGGATGCATGATCAACAAAGGGAACACTCCTCCTACAATGGAGTCCAGCGGGAATGTCAACAACATTGGTGAAATTAATAATAACGTCATGCTAGCCTCTACGGTCCTTTAGCAAAGTGCATGACAGAGGTAGTTATATGTAGTTCCCTACATGAATACTATGCTTCTCATTACAGTGAATGTACCCATATATTAATTTATATTATATTAATTATTATTTCAGTCATATAAATTAAAAGACTATAAAATGTGGAGAGGCATCAATATATAATAAATATCAAAACATTTACTCAATACTAATGATCTCAAAATTGTTAAAAATTAAAAATCATTAAAATAAAAGTTATTTAAAGTACTAATTATATAAAAAATTAATATTTAAATTAAATATCTATATATCTAAAAACAAATATGTAATAATATTCTAACTATGGTTATTCATATTCACTTTAACATTCTTAATTTTAAATAGGATTTGTACAATACATTATTTATCAAGACCACATGCCTAGAAAACCATAACTCATTTCACATGCCACTTGCTCATATTGCATTTATTTTAATTTATCATTTTAATTAAAAAGGAAAAAATGACATAACTACATTGGAGAAAAATCTCAACATTTGATTTGTCTATACAAAAAATATCATAAAACAATGTGTGGATATTAAATTGAAATTATGCAAGCCCTATTCCAAAATAGACAGCTATTTGCATAGTTATGTGGATAGGTGTCCCATGTTAAAGATGTTGGTAAATTATTTCTTTTAATTCACATATTTATTTTATGGCCATAAATAAAAGGTGTTTGCATTTTCTCAACACACGAAATTACAAATATTACACTACTACATTTGGCTGGAAATTCTGATGGCAGAATCCAATAAAACTTGTAAAATTGGAAAAAGTATCGGAAGTTAAATGTTTTTTCATTTATTTTTTTCTAAAATCTCGACTCGCGTTGAATATCCAACGAAGGTTCTATAACGGTCAAATATTCAATAGAATTTCCTATACCATCAATTATCCAACATTTCCCTATAATCCTTCCTATCCTCGAATAACCAACACGATTTCTTTTAGCATCAGATATCCGGTGCTAAATCCAATATGAAAATGTGTTGTCTAATTTTCGACAGATGGAAAATAATTGTTGCATAATGTTCAATTCCACCATTAATGAATTTTTGCGCTGACAACATCTAATATGGGACTATTGTTGATCAGTTTAACTAATTAAAATAAATATAACGTTAATATTATAGTTAAATATAATATTATTAATATATACTAATATTAATATCTCTAATATATTAATATTAATATAATATTATATGATTATAATATAAATTATATATAAATTATATAAATATATTATTATAATTATAATAAATATCTATGTGTGTAGAAGCCCTAACATCATATAACTTTGACAGTTTCTATTTATATTAGTTGCGATTGTTTTGAAAGGTTGTACGCTTATTTTGAGGTTATTTTTTGAAAAAAATCATCACTGAAAGTTTGGTGACAAAAAATGTCATATAACATTCCTCAAGGAGACCAAGGATACATCGGATCGACATCGAGGGCTTTTGGAGATGAAAAATGTTATTTTCCTTGTAGAAATTGCAAGGGATTGAGGCCAAGGAAAATTCTAATAAAATCAACTAAAAATAATTGTAGAGACTATAGAAATACTGAAGGAGGACATGAATATCATCCATTTGTAAGTTATTTATTATATGTCTTTATATTGTAGATTGTTTTTGTAAATGTTTATATGTATATTTTATTTTAGATTGTATTTCTTTGTATTGTAAATATTGTTATCTTTATATTGTAAATGTTCTCTATAATATTCTTTTGGGAGTTGTTTGAACTATGTTGTCATCTTGATGTGGACTAGAAATATTATTTGATTATTTTTGTTAGGTTCAATTAACGGGTTAGGTTGAGTTAGGGGTTAATTACTTGATGGCTTAGGGGGAAGGGGTTATTGTTTAATGTTTTAGGGGTTAGGAGTTAAGGACTTAGGGGTTAGGGGAATGGAGTTAGGGTGTTAGGGGGTTAATGTATGTTAAGGGGGTTAATTTTGACCCAGAGGATTTACAGGTTAATCATGAGTTTTTATGGAGCATTATTAATAACTTTTTATATTATGAAAAATATGACATTAAGAAAGAAAATGGCATTAGAATGATGAATGAAAAATAATATCAATATGTTTTTTGTTATGGCCATGACTATATATATCATAAATTGTCTCACTTCCTATATGTCAAGGAAAGTAACATATTTCTTAGACTTTTTCAACATATTCTTAAATATCTTGATAAATTGCACAAACATCATCATTGATTTGTTATCATTGTTTCTTGGTCTCACCTAAGTTGTCTTTTTCTTTGTATTTATTGTCTTTGTTTTCCTTACATATTATATTTGTAAATTGTTTTTATATAGACATTTCAATATTTTCTATATATATTAATATTATTTTATTGATTTTATTTGTACAGTATCAGCCTCACCGGGCATTGCTCAACGAGGAAGAGGTGGTTATAGTACAAGCACCTATTTAATAACGTGGAGCAATTAATATTTAGGATCAAGCTAATGACCCTATGGAAGATGATAATGATATTGATAACATAGTTGAAGAAGATGGGGCAAATAGATTGATCTAGGAGACATTTAATAATGTTCGAATGGATGATGGTGACAACCAGTATGATGATCGTGGTTTTGATTTACATGTACTTGAGAGGGAAACTAAACCTCTTTATGAAGGCTCAAAGAGATCTCTTCTCTCTGCTATACTGTTGCTAGTCAAGTTAAAGGTGGTAAATGGTTTGTCAAACACATGAATGACACAATTCCTAAAGTATGCAATATATTTTGTGGCATTTAGTACTATATATATACATGATAAATATTTTTATTTTTATTTGTATTTTAATGTTAGTATGTTGATCTACATCATTTCATTAATTTGTAACATTTGGATGAAATATGTACAAATAATATTGTTTAGTACATTAACCACTACATTTTATTTATTTATTTATGTTGTAGATTATTAGGTGAAATTATGTTACCACTGTCAAATTTTTTACCTCGTACGTACCAAGATTTACATGCCACTATGAAATACATTGGAATGGAGTATGAAGCTATTCATGCATGCCATAATGATGATATTCGCTATTATAAAGAACATGTGTTGAAAGAAAAATGCCCAAACTGTGATAAGAGTATATATCAAATCGATAAAGTAACAAAAAGGGTGTCTCACAAGGTTCTTCATTATATTCCCATAATTCCATGTCTCTGACAATTGTTCAGGTGCAAAAGCATAGAAAAACTTATGGATTACCATGCAACGAATATAAGTGAATATGGTGTTCTTCAATTCCCTACAGATGGATTTTCATTTAGGAATATAGAGGAAAAGTGGAAAGATTTTAAAAGAGAACCTCATAATCATAGGCTTTCATTAGCAGTTAACAGTGTCAATCCATTTGGAGAGCCCATATCTACTTACTCAGTGTGGCCTATTTTTGTTATCAACAATAACTTTCCTCCATGGAAGTTAATAAAGAGGGAGCACATAATGTTGACAATGATTTTTCCAAGTATTTATAATTTGTTTAGAATAATTTTTTTTAGCACAATAACATCTCATTTGTCTTGTTTGTTTCATAACTATGTCTTATATTTTTTTGTTAATTTACTCATATATGTTCAATTATGCCTAATTATAATTTTGACTTTTTTTTTAATAGTTACTCATATATGTAGTAATTATTCATTATATGTTCAATCAATTAGGTAAGTACCAGGTCAAAGATATGAATGTATATATCGAGGCTCGTATCGATGAGTTAGTGGAGTTATGGAACAATGCTACTATGTATGATATCTCTATGCTAGTAATTGCGCAAAGGTGATTTGAATTCCATGCAATGTTTGAATGGACAATTAATGATGCCCCAAGACTAACGCATTTATGTGGTATGTTATAATGTTACCATGCACTTCAATAATGTTTTATTTTATGAAATTCATTTCAAGTATGTTCTTAAAATAGTTCAACCTTCATTTTACATACTTAAAGTATTTGATATAAAATTTATTCCATTTATTGCAGGTCTTCAAACAAAGGGTAAATTTTCTTGCTGAGTTTGTGGTCCTAAGAATAAATCTCCTCATTCATGAAGATTAGGAAAGGAGGTGTTTGATGAGTATAAGCACTTCCTTTCTAAGAACATAGGTACCAAAGTACTGAAAAACATATTTTCAATGGGAAAGAAGACACTAGATTAAGACCATGTAGAATGACACCTCGTGCATGGATGTTGTAATATAATAGATTCTCTCAAGGTATGGATTGAATTGTTTATGTATTAATATACATGATATGTTTGGATTATTTTATCTTTTTATGACATTTTCTTCATTGTACTAATTAACAGGTTATATTATTGTTATAATATATTTAACTATGATTCACATTGTATGTCATCAAGGCATTAATAATAGGGAATTTCCACAAGGAATGAAAATTTATCTTGAGCAATTCAATAGACTCCCATACTATGAGCACCTATAAATTGTTCAATTATTTGATACAATGCACGTCGGGAAGAATGTAATAGAGACCTTATGACGAATCTTAAATGGAAGGACAGATAAATAAAAATAAATCAAGATTTGTAATGACATTAAGGAGGCCAACCATGCATTTCAAAGTGTGATTGATTCAAATAACAATGGATACGGCCAAAATATAAGCACCCTTCCATGTTTATTGATAGAGCAACAAAGCAAGCATGTTAAAGAGGTTATTGGAAAAATTAAATTTCCAATTGGATTTTCTCCAAACATAAAGAATATCCTAACAAATAAAGTGAATTAGGTGGAGTAAAAACTCATGATTGGAATACTTTCATTAAGGTAATTATTCTGGTGTATATATATTTTATACATTGGTGAAAAATCTTCGTAATTAGTGCTTTTTTTCTACTAATTTGGGGAAAAAATGATCGACCATTTTTTTATTGCAATATGTTCTACCTTTATATCTCTCGGAAAATTTTTATAACAATGTCAAACAAGTTATAAATGATCTTGGAAAATACATGAGGTAAGTGGAGATTTATGTGAAAAGTGTAATTTATTAAATAAGTTGTTGTGTTCCATGTTTTTTACTGCATGTGTTTTCCTTGTCATCATGTGCTATATTACAGATCTTTTGTTGAAACCTGTGATTTTATTTCTTCATATGTAGATGGTTGTCATCTAAATAAATTGATAAAGAAGATATAAAGTATTGAAGAAAAAAAATTCCTTATCTAATGTGTGAAATTCAAAAGTATCCACCTTCGACATTTGTCAAAAAAGAACACTATCCCACACACCAAGTCGAGAAGATTGAAAAGTGTAAATTTGTACACACAAGATCAATGTGGATGGTTGAGATAAAATTGAAATCACCAAATTATTTGGTCATACAAAGAGCACGTCCTCAGGGTTCTATGGTAGAGGGATATATGGTATATCAAACCATGGTTTATATTCGTCAATATCGTGATGAAATAGGAAAAAGTATTAATGTATTGGATCACATTTGGGAAGTCAACTCTGTGGATGATTTGGAAGGGGAGCACCTATTGGGGGAATGTAGAATGAGCCAAGTGAGATGTAAGTAGATAGTGGAGATTTATAGCACAATTGACCTTTTTGTTTTTATGTATATCGTACTTATTTAATTTTTTGTCTTCATGCATAATCCATTATTACAAAGGTATGACATGGTAACTAATTATATATATGTGAGTTATTTTATTTTAATACAGCATGTCGAGAGTGGTATGCAATACATTCATTGTGAAAAATAAAGATTGGATGAAGGTATGGATTAAATGATTCAAACAAGCTAATAATGGTAGGTTATCATGGTATGGTGTGTCTACATTGGTCAAATAATCTCAACGTAGTGGAGATACCAATCTTACACAGAGGGAAATTGATTTAGTATATGGTTCAAAAGATTATCAGGCAAGCATATTCACCCATACGACTTATTTTTTTACAATTATATTGATGCATATGGCATGTTTTTTTCTTAATTTTCAAAATTGGAAAGTATAAATATGCATGCTTAGCAATTGACAATGCATTTTTTATTTGCTTTACGTATTGTAGTTGAAACACCACAACAAAATGTGGTAAAATGGCCACAAATTTTACATCAAAAGGTTGGATGAAAAGATGAAAACTTATAATAGTCAGATAATTGCAGTATTTCAAATTATCAATATTTCCTCTAAAGGTGATAGACATCTAGAACTCTCTGGCAATCGATACTATGGGTATCTTGATGATATAGTAGAGTGTGACTTTGAATCCTTCAAAATAGTTGTGTTCAATGTCAAATGGTTTAGGCTATGAATCCATGAACATGACCTTGATATAACTATTATTGAGCATGATAATGGATTTACCATGGTTGATACAAGGAATATTGAGCCAGGATTACAATGATATGTTCTTCCAAGATAATGTGGATAGGTATTTTATGTAGACGTTCCAAGTAAAGCAGGTTGGTCATATGTTATTAGATATGATCCCAAAGGAAGGCCCGTAAAGTATAATATAGTGGAAGAACAAGATTATGTAGAGGAGCAGGGGTTTCATGCAGTGTTAGATGAAGACGTCAAAGAAGTTCAAGGAATATGTGTTAATCGAGAAAATGTTAATTTAGATGAAATAGATGATATTGATGTCGTGTTGGACAGAGAACTTGAAGATGTTGAACCAAATGTAGAAGATCATCTTCCATATGATGATATAGACGATGATGATAATGTTGATATGTTGAATTATTTATACATGAATTTTGAACTAGATGATACAGATGATGAGATGGATGTGGAAGAAGACTACTAATATAAAAATGTTGAAAAGTACGAGGTATGTATTTATATGTTTTCAGTTGGTTTGTTCTCTTTCGTTCACCTTAAAATAATTATTTTCCTAGTTTTTATGTTTGAATGTTATTATGTTTCTTTCAAATATATTATAGTAGATAGACTAGCTATTGGGAAATTGAGTGTTATGTGGTGGGAGGCCAGGGGGGTGGAGGCACCATATGAGATTCTACCTTCACGTGATTGGCCTTGTTAAGTATAGAATATATTATTCATGAAATGAAGAGAATCTCATTTATGTTTATAATGTTGGGATGGGATCCCGTGGGTCAGCTTTGGGGAAAATCCCAAGTTTTGATGTAAAAAGATGTAAAGTCTCTGCAAGTTGTGGTCGCAGAGCACGTAGTTAGTTAAAGGATCAAAAAGTGTTTTACCCTTATTTTGTGTAGCTTGCAGTTGGACCCTTGGTTGGAAGAAGCCTACCAAGTCTCCGCCAACATACAGGACAAGTTGGAAAACCTGTAGCTCATACAACAGAAGATCAAGGAGGATAGCAAAGGACCAGCCATAGAGTAGTTGGTTGAAGGAAATTGAGAAGTGGTTGGATAGAAAGATCCATGAATTCACGGTGTAAGAAAATACGAATTTGCTCCTGACAAAAGAACAATGGTTGGATAGATATTTATACACAAAAATACACGAAATCTTCTTTTGCACCTTCCCGATCGAACTATACTAGTGGATCGCTAAATTGGCAAATGACCAAGGAGGGTGGAGGCTTGATAGTCCAATAGTGTGGACATCGTAGCTCGTGCAGATTTTGTAAACTTTTGAAGATAAGATTGCACACCCAGTTGATCACTGGCTTGATTGATTCGTTAGAGTATTTGTTACAGAGTTCGCGGTTGATACCTCGGTCAGTTACAACAAAGCAGAGCGACGCTTCTTCAAGGGGCCGCGAGGTAAGTACTTGAGATTTTTGAATACTTGGATTAATATTCTCTTGTGTGAAAAGTGGGTTGTTCCATTACCTTGATGTTTGGATCTACGTGAAGTGGACGAAGCTTTAGAAATTAAGGAAGAACAGGTCTTGAATATAGTCCGTTGATTGGACCCCCCTCAAGTGACGACGAGGGAGCAATAAAAACTTCACTGCAGAGCGTTGTCCAGTTAATAAGGTAGGGTTTTCTGCGGATACCTCATACACCCACACCACCTCCACCTTAACCTACATAACATACACCTTCACCCACACCACAACCTCTTCCATTGGTCAACTTGTCGAATACGATGAAGTTGTTGGTTTTCAAGGGCTTAGGAAGTGAGGATCAGGATCAGTTTTGGTTTGTTGCAAAGGCTAGCCAGTACAACAAATTAAGGATTATAACATAAAGAAGGCATAGTTGGTTACCACTCTGCAGGATCGCACACTAACATGGTACATTAAGTACTTCACCAATTACCCGTTGACATCATTAGCAGACACTCAAACCGCTCTGAATAATTTGGTAAGCCTAAGTCGGAATTGAAATCAGTAATTGTATTCAAGGAAATCATGATGAGGCCCGCCAAAATGCCCTAGGAATCAGATCAAAGATTGAAGTGCCAGATCCACGAAGCTAATATGAATCTCACAGATAGTCAGCACCATGAATGGTTTGTATCCTTTCTCCTTCCCCACCTAAGGGTTGCTTTATCACAACAAAAGATAGGAACTCAGGCAGAAACCCTTGCGATGAGATTGCATGAAATGCCTATTCAGGACGCTTCTTTAGGAGTTCAGCAGATTCACATAGAGTTGTAGAACATTTTCTTGGAGTTGGAGAGCTTGAAAAAGCAGAAAGCGGCTCAGCCGGAGGTATGCGAAGAAGTTTGGTGTCTCAAGTGTAAAAACCAGGGGCATGACAAAGATCACTGCCCCGTCTTCGTGAATTACATCACAGGATGAAGGCCTATTCTGCTAAGGAAGGAAGCTCTAGTAGGACCAAGTGCGGGGGCCACACTATGGTGTGCTATTTGTAAAGTAGATGGAAAACATGTAACAAACAATTGTCATTTGCTGTAAAAGTTTATACAGACACCACACAAATTTTTCTGCGATTTTTGCAAATCTGTGGCTACAATGAGCACCACTTTCAGAGCTATGAATTAATGATGGAAAGAATGCCTACGTATCAAATGTAAGAAGAAACTCGCCCTCCGAATCAGGCCGTTGGGAGAATGCGCGGAGGATATCTGAGGTGCGGACGAGGTCGAGGCGGAGGAGGACCTGGAAGGGGTTGGGGGCATGTCATTTGTTACAATTATGGAATTCCAGGACACTATGTGTGAGAGTGTGCGAATCAAACATGCCCATCATGTCAATGCTACACTCAGTTTGACCACACAATCAAAAAATGTCCTATGATGATGGCAAAGATGCAGGAGAAGAAGGTGCAGCCCCAACATCCTACCGAAAACTTATAGATGATGAGGGCTGAGCCCCATGAAGAGGAACCAAATGTGAATATTGTACTACAAAGTGGGATCAAGACTGGTGATGATAAGGGAAAGTAACCTGAAGAAGGTGGATGGGTTTGCAAGGCTCCAGAAAAGGAGGTTGGGTTTGATCTGGAACATGCAAAGGAAACATTAATGTAAGAGAAGAAAATCTTCACTGAAGCCTCTACCTCAGGGGATTAGAACAAACTTCCAGATACCAGCGTGCCTACGGAGGTTTACCCCTCTGTGCTTACCACATTCTTGGAGACTTGTATGAAATTATTGTGAAATAGCAAGGCTGTAAAAGGGCTATAGGAGTTGATAAAAAAATGTGTTAGTAAGTATAATATTTCTGATGGACCTCGCATAGTTAGAAATATTGGTAAGCATAAGGCAAGAACATGGCACGAAATGACGCTTACCGCACAAATAGGAGACTATGAGATGGATTGGGTTATTATGGATTTGGGGTCTGATGCGAACATATTGCCTAAATAAACCTCAGAGAGAATAGGGAGACATGCATTGCAGTGGTCTCCGATTCAACTGAGGATGGCAAACTAGTAGAAGATTATCCCTACGGGATGATTGCAGGGAGCTTCTATAGATATAGAGGGTGTGATCACACTGGTCAATTTTGAAGTAATAGCGATTGTTGATGATAGCAATCCATACCACGTGCTCCTGGGAATTGATTGGGCTATCGATATGAATGGAGTCATCAATTTGAAGAACTGGACAATGTCCTTTGAAAGGAAATCACTCTATGTTGTAGTACCATTGGACCTGGCAGAAGGACGCGCTACACTAAACTAGTCCATGACTATGAGGAGATTGATGATAATTTGGATTAGATCTATAAAATAATGGCGCAAAACTAATACTGGGTTAATTTGATAGCTGATGGAAAAATTGCATGGGATTGCGAAAGTTCCTATACCTCGGATTCAGATGAAGAATTGGAACATTGGCAAAATAGGCTACATGAAGTATCCACCCCGCACTACAACACAATGACCAAATCGCTTGCTGTGTGTTGTCGAAGGTAATAAATTTGCCTTATTATGATGTTTTAACTAATGTAGATATTTTTTTTGGATTTTTTTGAAAGAGAAACTCCAGAGGATTACCACTTTCAGGCATTGGACTGGGCATTGCATGCTATGCCTGCTCGATGGTGGGGTACACAAAAAGACAACTTTGAGGAGTGGCGTGATTACAGAAAGATGATGAGAACATGGTTTGGTCGGCCTAAAGTATGGGTAACTAAGAAGTATGATGGAAGGAATGATCCGCTCAATGACTTGGCCAAATGGATTAAGGTTTATGGAACGGAGCTTGCAGCCATTGTGGGTGCATTTATTCTGTCACACTCTAGACATAATCCCTATGAATTGGTATTTGGAGACAGAGCTCCACCACGACACCGTGGAATGGGATGTCTTGAGAGAGGGTTCGTGAGGACATTCAACTTTGAAGACAAGTTCGAAATCATTGATGAGGCGCTACAAGAGGTTAAGGCAGTGATCTTCTGAATCTTGCAGGATCCTTTGGAATTGGTTCAACCAAATTGGAGTACCCAACTGTGCCATGCATTGGAATGCTATAATATGACTTTTGAAGTAGAGGATGAGAATCCAAGGAATATTAACATTGCAAAAACAGAAGGCCATCGCAAGGTTGAGGGACCATAGATAGAGAATCCATACATCATCGCGCCGTTGAAAACTAGGTAAGTAAACATTGGCATAGAGGTGGAGCTGAAGTTTACGAAGATTAGGGTTACTAGTTTGATGCTACAGTAGATAAAGTCATTGAATTTCTCTGCAAATATCAGGATTTGTTTCCTACAAAATTTTTGGACTTGGAAGGCATCATAGGCGACTTGGGAGTGATGAAAAGCACTGTGAAACTGAATGCGAATCCTGTTACGCAAAGGCCATATCACCTTAATCCCAAATACAAGGAAAAGGTCCACTTGGAGTTGGACAAGATGCTTGAAGCAGGTATTATTGAACCAATGGAGGAGTCTAATTGGGTGAGCCCAATGGTAGTTAAGGAAAATAAGCAGAAGGACAAAATAAGGATTTGCGTAGATCTCGAAAAGCTTAATGATGCATGTGTCCATGATCCCTTTCCAACACTGTTTATTGATGAACTACTGGACAATGTGGGAGGATAGGAAGTGTATTTATTCACTGATGGGTTCTCTAGATACCATCAGATCAAGATCACAACAGAAGATAGGAGTAAAACAACTTTCGCGATGGAATGGGGTTGTTTTCAGTATATTTTCATGTCGTCTGGGCTCAATAATATGCTGGTGATATTATCGCGCGTAGTTATCAGGCGTTCAAGGAGTTTATTCACAAATTTTTGGAGGTCTATTTCGATGACTGGACATTATTTGGGCTATTCAAGCACCATGTAGGCAGTCTGCACTTAATGTTGGATACGTGCCAAAGGTATCAGATTGCGTTGAACCTGAATAAGTGCTTGTTTTGTGTCCCCTTTGGGATTTTGCTGAGTCATGTGGTATGTATGGACTCATGGTGGACCCTACCAAGATAATGGTAATAATCAATTTTGAAGCCCCAAGGAGTGTTAAACAGCTGCACGCAATGTTGGGCCATACAGGGTATTATCTAAAGTTCATCAAGGCTTATGCTCAGATTACCGTGCCCATGGAAAAGTTGCTAAAGAAGGACACTACATTCTATTGGAATGAAGAATGTCAATGAAGTCTAGATGTCTTGAAGGAGAAAATGGCTACCGCGCCGATCTTGGTCTTCCCAGACTGGAAGAAAGAATTCCATGTGCACGTTGATGCCTTGTGTATTGTGTTGGGAGCAGTATTGACATAGGCTGGAGAAGGAGAACTAGATCATCCTATAGCATTTGTGAGCAGGTAGTTGTCAAAGGCTGAAAATAATTATTCGAAAATAGAGTGCGAAGGATTGGCGATGGTGTATGTGCTCCAAAATTTTAGGCACTATATGTTGGGTGGACATTTCAAGATGTAGATAGACCACTCTACCTTGAATTACGTAGTCAATATGCCTGTGTTAGGGGGGAAAATATGCAGATGGATGTTGTTATTCCAAGATTATGATTTTGAGGTAATTGTGAAAGTAGGAAGGTTGAACGCAGGACCTGACCGTCTGTCGCGCATTGAGATAGGAGAGAAGCCTACTAACTTGGAGGAAGGGTTGTCGGACGCACAACTCTTCATGGTGTGTATAGCAGACAACCACTTTGTAGATATTATCCACTTCTTGACTACAGGGATGGCTCCAAAGGTTACACAAGTCAGCAAAAGAAAGAGTTTGTGGTGTGCGCAGTAGATTTCTCTATAATTGCAGGCCATTTATATAATATGGGATCGAATGAGATACTTCGATGATATGTGCCCGATTTTGAACAAAATAGTATCCTCATTGAACCTTATGGAGGAGCTGTGGGAGGACATTATGCAGGGAAAGAAATAGTGCAGAAAGTTTTGTGTGCTAGGTTGTGGTGGCCAATATTGCATAAAGATTCTAAAGCATATTGTAAGCCATGTGATGCATGTCACAAGATGGGTAGGCTGTCATGTAGGGATGAGATGTCGTTGAATCCATAGGTGTCATTGCAGCCATTTGAGAAATGGGCAATTGATTTTGTAAGACCGATTCAACCTCCAAGTAAGAAAACGGGTGCACACTACATCATCACTACGACAAAATATTTGACCAAATGGGTAGAGGCACAACCCATGAAGGACTATATAGGGGCAACAATAGAAAAGTTTTTGTTTGAATATGTGTTGACTAGATTCGACTACTTGAAGATATTGATGAGTGACTGCGGTACACATTTTCTCATTGAAACGATCAACGCATTGACAAAAGAGTTCCAGGTTTACCATTAGAAGAGTACACCATATCATCCTCAGGCCAATGAAATAGTTGAGGCTTTCAATAAGATATTGGAAAATGCGCTGACAAATATTTGCAACGTGCAGCGGAATGATTGGGACTTGCGCATACTAGCGGTGTTATGGGCATACAGAACTACGTGAAAAAATATAACAGGCCAGATTCCTTTTTGATTGGTTTATGGTGTAGAGTTTGTAAATGTGATGGAATATATCATACCAAGTCTACGCATAGTGGCTTTCATAGGAATGACGGACCGCAGATCCTTAGAAGAATGGCTCATGCAGCTAATGGAGCTAAAAGAAGATAAGTTTTTGGCTAGATTCCATCAGCAGGTTCAAAAGGAACACAAAAATCTTGGCATGATCGGCACATCAAACTGCACACCTTCAAGGTAAATGACTTGGTTCTATTATATGATAGCAAGTTCGCTAAGTTTCCAGGAAAGTTCCAGATGAATTCGCTAGGGCCATATGTCGTCAAAGAAATTACAGATGGTGGCGTAGTTCAGCTTGCAAAGTTGAATGGAGAACCATTTCCAGGAAGGGTAAATGGAAGCTGGTTGAAGCCATACAATGGGGATCCAACCCAATTACTACATGACAGTAGGATAGTCTTAGCGCTTCAGCCAGCTGCAAGGGAGCGCGAGACTATAAATGACATTGCCCGGTTGGTGGAACTATGTGTCAGAGAGGCTGCATGGAAAAGGGTGATGTCACAGCATCAGAGGGTGTGCGAAGGGAGCTGCACTATAGGGGGAGATACCACGCAGCACAACCAGAAAATGGTTGTTACAGTCACTGTTCATGATTTGACTGCCAAGAGATGGTTAAGAGAAGTGAGGGGAAGGGGTGGCATTTAATGCATTTAAGGTTGAAATATTTGAAGATTTGCCGCCAAATCAGCATTTATGAATGGATGTTTGGGGGAAAGGTCGAATTTGAATTTGAATTCACCTATAAGTTACGTGTGGTCGTCTAGTAGAAAACACTTTGCATCCCTATAATTGTTGAGTTGTGCTTGCATTGTTTATGAATCCTGAGGTTTTCCTAGATTTAGTCGTGAGCTTCGTGTTTGACAAGTTACCTAAGGATACCCAACAGTTCATTCTCAACACCAGGTCTGGACAAGGTGACACTGCAAGGACCGAATGAACTGTTGCCTCCGAGGGAGCAACTCTGTAATTTGCAAGCACGAAGGGTTCGACTCCTGTGCCTATGACGCTGAGGTTGCCTAGGCTGAAGCCCACTCTAGTGCGTGAAAATCCCAATCCCAAGAAAGACAAGCAGAAAAGGCTAATGCTAGTGCACGAGTCACCAAGGAAGCACTCTGCTACCCAGGCACAGAAGAAATATAAACAACCGATGAAGGATAAGGGGAAAATTGTGTTTTTGGAGGCCGAAGAGGGAACAGAGGATATAGATGCCAAGGGTGTGGAGCCCATCTCCAAACTACCAAATTACATCCCTATGCATAAGGGAAAGGTGAAGGTCACTAAGGACCCAGATGTAGGGAAATTCCTCCTAAGTACGCCCTTGCTACCAAAAAGTATTACCTTTGAAGGCCCGCGCTTGGCGCAGATTCCCCATTTGAAACTAGAAGACTGGGATTTGGTGGACCATGAGAAGTTCCCCCACCTCGCGATGGAGAACTATATGAAGTGAGCATACTACAAAGAATCTAGTGTCACCATGTTGGAGCCAGTCGAGTGGATTCACTAAGTGAATCAGTTAGGGCTATTGAAATTGCTGTGGGTGCCGCACTATCACTGCTCTAACATCAACATCATCATTATCAAGTAGTTGCTAACCCTGGTACATGATGGATGTTTGTGGCTAAGCACACTGATCCCAATCATAGACATGTTGATCCATCGAATCATGCTCCTGCCACATTCAGGCTTGAATCTAGCCAAGGAGTTTGGTGGAAAAACTAGTGAGCACTACATGGTAGAGAGGATGAAGGAGAAGTTCAAGCTAATTAAGAAGTCGCATGGGTACTCCATCACATCTATCACTAAGATTGCGATGCAAGTTGCCATAAAGATCCTCACTGGTAAGGTCATGAGGAAATGTCGCGCAGATAAGGTTCCGGCACCAGCTATCTTGTTAGCTACACAGTGTGCGAAAGGCGTTCAGTTTAACTAGTCGCATTACCTCTACAATGAGTTCCTCATGAATTGTCGCGAGGCTTAGGACAAGAGAAAAATGTTCCACCATGTGTGGTTGTTACTCTCCATCATGCTAGTAGCTTGGCAGCTACTGGAAGATAGCCAGTTTCCTCCCTTCGAGAAAGGATTACCAAAGGCTGCACAGTTTGCCTCCATTTGAGCCACAAAGGATGTCGCACGGGTCATGGAGACCAAAGTTTTCTTGGTGTTGATGGAGGTGATAATTCACAAGGCCATCAACCAGAAGCCGTCGTTTTCCCCAGCGGTGTTTGAGCAGCAATCAAAGTACGTGGAGTTTAAGGCATACTTACACCGCGTATATATTAGGGCGTGGAAGGATCCACAATAGAAATGGTTTGACCTACCTTACCTTGCTACAAATGATGCTTTTCAGGAGGTTATCAAGAGATGGTCGACAAATTTTCATTCTCCATCCGATCTACCCGCAGACATTAGCAAAGGCACAAGGAGTTCTACAGAGAAGAAAAATAAGGAGGCAATAAATTAGGTGGTCCACGAGTTGGCCAAGAAGCATAGAAAGGAGGCCGAGAAGAAGGTACAACTGGAAAAAGTGCACATTGCAAAGTAGTAGGCTGAACAGGAACAACACAAATTTGAGTGAAGCGGTAAATCCCCGTCACCCCAGGCCGAGGAAGAAGAGCAGTCAAAGCTAGGAGATGGTGGAGATGAAGGATAGATCACCCTCTCTCAGGTAAAAAGGTATAAGGAATAGCAGAAGGAGGGGCCCCGAAAGAAGTCGAAAGCAATGAAGCGGCCACTGGATCCCACCACGCTCATAGAAGGCGATCTCGATGAGATTAGAGACAAAGTGTGTGATACCACAATGGAACTATTGTAGCAGTTAGAAGAGAAGAACCTGCAGTCGTTGGGAATTCTTTAGAAGGATTTGTGTGAGCTATAGATCCAGACCAGCACGATTTAGGTGGGAGCAGGGCAGGTGAAAATTGCACAAACAACTCTAGCACTAGGGACCCACCACGCTGCTGAGATGGTATTAATCCAGTCTAACGAAAGTCCTTTACCCTTTTATGGTAATTATTTATTTAATTCATTATGTTATTAATAATGTATCTAGACTATGATATATTCTTAGGGCAATTTGTATTACAGTTATTGATATTTTATTTAGTTACTTATTTTCAGCTATTTATTCTAAGGAATATAGCTTTTCTAGACAATTTGATCTCTTTTTAACATTATTAAAATAATATATATATATATATTATCTCTCGAAATAAATTAATTAATTTCTTCTTTTATCTTTTAATAATATTATAAGAAGTTAGTAAAATTAATAATTGGAAGATATTAACTTACCTTTAATTAATAAATGAATTAAGATTATATATTTATTTATGTAAATGAAATCATTCTAACAATAATTAAATCTTTAAAATAACAATTAATATTATTGTATTAATAATTAAATATTTTCCAACTAACCCTTAAGAATGGTATTAATAATTAGTAAAGTTAATAAGATAAATAACTCATTTATATACTTAATCAAGATATTAATAAATGAATATAAAATATATATTTATTTATATATTGGAAATCATTCAAACAATAAATAATTTAATAATAACCATTTAAAATAACCATCGGTATTGTTTTATTGATAATTACTTTTATTACTATTAGATCAGTTAGTAAATGTACCTATCCTCTCTTTCTTCTAGAAATAGAATAATATAATATTGTAAAAATAATAATATAATTAAATATAATTTTGGCATGGGTCCTAGAGTCAAACTTAGCCGTTAGGTAGCTGTTGGAGTCTCTGCGCTGTCTATTTAACATGCTAAGCCTGATCTGTTTCTTCAACTTGTCCTGACGATGAACCACACTAGTTGGTTCGAAACGCGTCGACAAAAGTCTATTTCATGTGATCTACGCCGAAGCCTCTCTTATAACTATGGTTAGGTCAGTCGATCTTCGGGTAGTTGCACTACCCAAAGGATCTTTGAGCATGGAAGCAGCCAATGACAAGGCCATCATGAGTAGTTTGAAGAACATCAACCTCAACCTCACAATGCTCCCCAACGAGTATCTTCACACACTATGGGCAGGTGTGACAGCGGAGTTACGAGCGCACGAGTAGCATGCGCTCAACCTCATAAGTGAATATCAGGTGAACAATGAGAGGATGTTTGCCGAGAAGACAGAGGAATTAAAGGAAAAGAAACCGATTTAGGCACAGAGTGCCCAATTTGTAGCCATGGTGACAGAAGCTTGTAGGACAGTGTCGAAGTTGTACATACTGGAGGAAGCACTGCTTGAGGCCAAGATCGGGAAGCTTGTAGTGGGTGTCCGTGATGCCATGATAGAAGTGGCCCAAGTGCAGTTCGAACTCAACTTGAAAATCACAGAACTAGAGCTTAGGTAATATATTTCCTTCGACCCTGCTAGAGGTTAGGGAACAACATGAAGTAGTTGTTAAGGATGGATTAGCTATTGTTGATGCCGTGGTGGTGGACTGCACAACGCTGTTTGAGTAGGCCATGGAAGTAGTAACGAGCCTACAGGAATATCCCAACCTGAAAAGATTAAAGACAGAGACCCATGAGCTTCAACAATGGTATGAAAAAGTGCAAGTGATGATGCGCACAATAGCTACAACACAACACCTTGCCAAGTTGTAGGAGGGGAAGCAACTCCTTGCACAAGTGGAAGTTGCGTAGAATAAAGAGGCAGTCCTTAAGGTGTGATTGGACCCTTGGTTGGAGGAATCCTATCAAGTCTTTGCGAACATACAGGACAAGTTGGCAAACCTGTAGCTTACACAACAGAAGATCAAGCGCGATAGCGAAGGACCAACCATAGAGTAGCTGGTCGAATAGGTGAAGTAGGTAGCCACACAGAGCGCGACTGAAGTAGTAGTGGTTGAAGTGGAGTTGGGGATCTTCATAGCAAGATCTTTGCGCCAGCTGAGTGACTTGAGGGAAAGTCATGAACTTTGTGTTGGGGTCCTATTGGGATGGGGTCCACTGGGTCAGCTTTGGGGAAAAACCCAAAGTTTTGATGTAAAAATATGTAAAGTGCAAGTTGTGGTCGTAGAGTGCGTAGTTAGTTAAAGAATCAAAAAGGGTTTTACCATTCTTTTATGTAACTTGAGTCGGCTTTGAAGATCTACCCATGGTTCACGAACCATGGGATTGTATAAATAGGAGTGTCTTAGGAATGTCTAAGGAAAGGAAGTAAGAATTCTATGGGTATAAGTGAAGAATTCTAGTAGAAGTAGAGGTCTTAGAAGAGGGAAAGGCTATGTAGCTGAGTGTGCGGACCCCTGTAGCTGAGTTCGTAGGGATTTTTTGAGTCTGTAAGCTTAACTGAATATCAATAAAGAAGATTATTGCAGAAATTCTTGTGTTTTATCTATTATCTTCTGTTATGTATGAATGCGCTTTATGTTGTGATGAATAATGGGTTTATGAAATAATGATGTATTGATGCATGACTTTACTTGTTATACATTGTTATATGAGCGCAATTAATGTTAAGTGATTACGCAAATATTATGACGCTTTTTGTTAAAGTTATCAAACACTTAAGTGGATCTGAGCAAATAATGGTCTAAGGGTAATATAAGGCGCCCATAAGTAGCTAATTGACATGTTTAGGGTCCATAAAAGCTGATCATAGACCTTCGTGGAGGTCTAGAGGCTGATTGAGGACGTTACAACAATAGGCTCCAGGAGTATAGAGGCCTGCACAAAGGTAGATCTAGGTCGCCAAAAAGACATCACAATGATCTCTGGGTGCGGAAACTTGGTTCCAGCACCCCCCATACTAATTTGGGTGAGACTTCAGTCTGCACACTACAGGTTGATGCCGAAAGGGCCAGTAGTGTAGGGATTTGTTTGGCCCAACTAACTCTGAACCTAGGTCAGGACCCGCTAAGCCAACATATACCATCATTTCCAATTTTGACTTTGGTTCATTAAGCAGACATACCAAACAAGTTGGGCGATGTGTAAAATAGGTAACACAATGGTAGGGCATATGCGTGAGGTAAGGCCATCCAATAACTTCCCATGAACTGAGTTCCCACCAAGGTCTCTCACAATGGTTTTTATAAAATTGACTAAATTAATGTTTGGGTATTAAATGATGATCTAACGATTTGTTTTCACTTATTTTCATAGCAGGTCGAACTCCTGCACCCTAGGTGTGCCTACACGAAGGTAGGGCACTCGGGCGCCCATTTGGTCGTCGCGTTCTAGGTACACCAGGGCGCTCGCTCGACGAGGGTGCCTGTACGATGAATTGGTGTATCAACCTAACTTGGAAAGGGTCACCTAAACAAAATACGTAATGTCAGCCAATAACTTCCCATGAACTAAGTTCCCAAAAGGGGATCTCATTATTATTTTTATAAAATTAAATTAATTAATGTTTAGGTGTTAAAAGTTGGTTTATAATTGATTTATTATGATGTATGGGCATACTAACAAATGATAATATTTTGTTTTCACTAACGAGGTAATGATTTTTTTTACTGATTTGCAGAGGAGGGTGAATGCTCGTGCCCCAGGCGCACTCGCACGAAGGCGAGGCACACAAATTCACATGGGGGCATTGCATGTTGGGCATGCTAGGGTGCCTATGCGATGAGTTGGTGCGCCAGCTCAACTTGACAAGGGGTGCATGCACAAAATAAGTATGTCAACCCATGACTACCCATAAATAGAGTTCCCACATGGGGGTCACATAATTAATTTTAGAAAATTGACTAAATTAATGTTTGGGTTTTTAAATTTGGTTTATAATTGACTGATAATGTAGCATGGAAATAACAAATGATAATATTTTTTTTTTTATAATTGATGAGATAATGATTTGTGTTCATTGATTTGCATAACAGGGAATGCTCATGTCTTGAACATCCCTACACGAAGGTGGAGTGCGTGGGTGCTCATGGGGGCATCGTGTGCTGGGCATGCTAGGGCGCTCGTGCGATGAGGTTGTGGTTTGACCCAACTTGGAAAGGGGCTACCACACAAAATAAGTAATTTTAGTCGATGAATTCCCATGAACTGAGTTCCCACAAGGGGATCTCATAATGATCTTTTAAAAATTAACTAAATTAATGTTTAGGTGTTAAAAGTCGGTTTATAATATATTGATTATGCAAC
>APFE031260298.1:83717-108482 GCA_000404065.3 Pinus taeda | reverse complement strand
AGTGTCTATGTTTTTCTTTCTTAAAATTTTTGCAATCTTATCGGTAACCCCTTGGATGAATGGAAGGTAAACCCTCCCCTGATTTTCTTTCTTGTCTTCAGGGGTACGCTTAGAGAGGGCCCTGTCTTGAGCCCTTCTTATAACTCTCTTGATACTCCACTCCTTGTATCCAATGTTTTTGAAGACATAGGTTAAGTGTTCAATCTCATCTTTTAGGTGATCGGGGTCAGAAATCCTGAAAGCTCTAACGGCCAGGGTGTTTAAAATGCCAGATTTCTGGGAGGGATGATGGTAAGAGTCAGCATGAAGATAGCTATCGGTGTGAGTTTTCTTCCTATAGACTTGGTGTCCCAAGGTACCATCCTCCCTTCTACTGATCAGGACATCTAGAAAGGGGATCTTACCATTCTCTTCAAGCTCCATAGTAAATTTGATTTCAGAGGATGAGTTAAGATGATTGAAGAATTTCTCAAGCTCTGCTTTACCATGAGTCCAATTCAGGTTGGTGTCATCGACAAATCTTTTCCACCATGCTGGTTTTAAGTGGAATGAGTCAAGGGCTTTTCTCTCAAAGTACTCCATGTACAGGTTGGCCACAATAGGTGAGAGCGGGGAACCCATGGCAACTCCAGAAATTTGTTCATAATAGTGATCTTGAAAACTGAAAAAAGTGGACCGTAAACAGATTTCTGCAAGCTTCGTTGTTTCAGGATCGGTGGCCATCTTTATAACATGCACAACTTCATCAAGGGGAATCTTTGTAAACAAGGATACAACATCAAAGCTTACTAGAATATCATCCTTATCCACCGTTTTATCCTTAATAAGTTTAACGAAATCTGTTGAGTCTTTTATGAAGGAGTCTGTGTTACCAACCAGAGGTTTTAGGATCTTAGCTACATACTTAGCTAATTCATATGTAGGGGAACCAATGGTGTTAACAATCGGTCTAAGAGGGACCCCTTCTTTATGGATTTTTGGTAATCCATAGATTCTAGGAATAACCTCACAGGAGGGAATCAACCTCTTTTTTATTTTATCTTCAAGGTTGGTCTCCATGATGGCTTTCTTGACCTGCTTTATCACCTTGGGAATAGGGTTAGAATTGACCCTTCTATAACTTCCACAACTCAAATTCTCATTCATTTTATGAATGTAATCTTCCTTTTTCAACACCACGGTGGCTCCACCTTTATCCGCTTTAAGGACCACTATTTTATCATTATTACGGAGATTTTTCAGAGCCTCTCGCCCTTCTTTATTAAGGTTACTCTTTGGGCGTTTAGACTTCAGCAGGGAACATTCCATATCTCCTTGTCATTTGATGAAAGACCTTGAGTCCCATTCTCAATGTTGAAAATGATGCTTTCAAAAGGAATGTTCTTAGGTGAGACTGCAAAACCCAAACCTTTGCTCAAGATTTCGATTTCTTCAGGATTGAATATTATAGATGAGAGATTCACGACCCTTTTATCATGCGTATTCGGAAAAGAGGGGTTCCCCATCACAACCTTATCAATGTTGTGATTATTCTTGGAAGCATTATAATTATTAATCATTCCATGGTTTGAATTATTTTTAGCATCGAAATTTTTACCTTCTGAGCTGCTTTGGTTTTTATGAATATTATAATCATTCATAATTCCTTTATCATTGTCCATGTTATTTATCATTACACTCTTTTAAATTCTTCTTAAAATTAATAAATCATGTTAACTCTTTTCTTTAATGCTCCAACACAATTTTCAATTTTCAATTTTCTTTGTTTTGTGTGTGGTATATCCATCACAACCCAATTTTTCTCACATATGAACCAATGATTTTTAAGGAGGAGGGTTTTTTTTACTATATTGTAGTAGGCGGAGCTAGTCATAGGGTAGTCAATGGTTTCTTAATGTTTAATTGATCAACTTTGGTTGATTTTACTAGAAGGTTTATTTCATCGATCTAACAATTTTGATCTTTATAGTATGTAAAATATTTTTTTGTGGTTGCATCTCTTCCTTGAAATGTTTGAAAAAAATTGAGGTATCCTCCTCAAATACTAATACATATCAGGGATGTAGCTCTAATATCTTTTATGTGGAATAGTATATTATTATCTCCTTCAATACTTAACCAATTTCACTTTTTTTGAGCTATTCCAAGGAACAACATATCTCTCACATTTACATGTTTGTCTAGTTGATACAACTATGAAGATCATTAAGAACATATTTGTAAATGTTCCCAAAAGAATTCTTGAACACGATGAATTATTGAACATAGAAGAATTGTTACATAAGGATTTGGATGATTACGTTTCATATGTCCTAACTCTCAACCTCTATGCTTTCAACATTCTCTACCAATCAAATGGTAACGATGGCTACCTCTACTGACTTTAAATCTTCATCCAACTCATGAATCGTCAAGGATTCTTCCCATGTGACATCTATATAATCATCAAACAAATTTATCACTCCAATGACTTACCATTGTTGAGGATTTTTTCTTTGGGATTGATGATGGTTTGCAACATCATGTGTCACTATGCTTTTCTTTTGCCTTTTGTCCCTTCCAACTTTTTGAATATTAATCATTGTCTTGTATGATTACATTATTTTGAGCATCCTTTTCGTTTTTTCTTCATCTAGTCCATACTCTCACTCTCTTGTAGCTGACTTCCTCATTTTCCTCAGAATAATGGTTCTTCAATGTGCATCAACTAAGGTTACTCCATTTTAGGCATTCCCACAAATTATCACCCCCACCACAAAGCCAAAATTAATTTTACTCGCTGACAAAGGTACCACAATTAACCATTCATTTCTATAAGTATTCCTAAGCTTCTTGATCAATTTTTCAACTAGCATTCAAAAACTATTCCCACCTAGATTGTCATTTTTCTATTAGGTACTAGTTAGTCTTTTTAGTGGAGATCACTAGGGTTCAACAATGTTCCAAATGCCTCGGCCAATTAAGAATTTGTGAATTAAAGTGGGTACTATGTAGACAAACTAGTCATACAATTTCTCATAAAATCTTATTTTAACATCATCGAGGGATGCCTTTCTTCTTTATCTTGCTCCTCACAAAAGTCATATACGTTTTTTTTGACCCATTCATCTAAGTTTGTTTGACCACTATTAATGAATTTAGAGATAATTATTTAATCTTAATTAAGATTAATCATGTTCGCCACATTCTATAATTTTTTTAATTTCATTAAGAATGGATATGATAAAATTTTCATGTGTTTTTGTGAAAATTTGTGCTCTCACCTATGGAAGTGTGACATAGTTTCATCTAGGATCATTTTTGAAGAATTTTTTAATTTTAATTATCACCACTCTCGTGATCTTGGAATATTCACTTCCTTCCTCCCCTAAACCTATTTCAATCTAGTGTGAAACTAAGCAAACGAAGCAAGGATAACCATTGAATAATGAATGATTATTGGACTGGTTGCCCGCTCCCTTTGAGTCTCGGATATAAATTGTTACATTTGTACTTACTAAATAATCATGCGCTAGTATGTTTCTTTTACTATGTGGTTATGCTAACATATCGGTCACCCAACTTCTGTGGCTTAGTACTCAATGTGAGAAAGCATGGAATCAATCTAAATTACATACACTGGTTGAGTGAAAATCGACAAACCTACTTTTGGGTATTGCACCACTTATAGGAAAGATATAATAATAGATATATATATAAATATAGATACTAATATATAATATATATTATATATCATATAAATGCACATTATAAAGGTTTATTATAAATTGTATATATTGGTAATAATCAAAGTGTGGAGACGGGTGGGTTACAGCAACTAGTGATCATGGTGGTTCATAGAGCGACCATGAGAGAATTCCATAGGGTGGGAGGAGAGAGAGCATGAGGGAATTCCATAGGGCGGCAAGAGGGTATTTGAGTAGGCCACAAAGGTATTTGAGCATTGGGTGCGAGGGAATTTGAGCAAGGAAACATTTGAGATATGGCGATAAGCTCGAAATTGGGTCCCTTTGTTTGCTATATGACTTTAAGCTCAACCCCAGATCTCTTATTGTTCTCAATCCTTTACTTGCCTCAAAGTTTCTCACCTATTTCCACCGAGGGCATTTATTTGTCTTTCATGCAACGGGGTGAACCCTTACCCATGATTATAAGCTCGAAACCATTTTATTCATATTACTTACAACGAGGTGAATCCTTACCCATGATTGTAATCTCAAACCCCTTTTATTTGTCTTACCTGCAATGGTTGGGTGAACCCTTACCCATGATTGTAAGATCAAAACCCTTACTCTCTCGTTCATCAAACTATTATGCTCCATCTCATTCATATGCCTCTAGATCTTATCCCTCGAATGCCACTATTTATGAATTGTATGCTACCACTCCCTCCCACCTCATTATGGTATTGAGTTTCCCCACATACTCGTTGGTTCAGCGACCCCCATAGATATTATTCCCATTAGCCTACATGTTGGGAATTGGAGTAACAAAGAACCCATTGATTCCTGGTTTCAACCTCATGAGGATGAGGTCAGGAAGGCATTGAAGGTAAGGAAGTAAGCAAGGTTGTTTCGTAATTAATCTTGAAACCCTTATTCATCTTACCTACAATGGGGTGAACCCTTACCCATGATTAGGAGATCGAAACCCTTACCCATGACTATAATTTCAGATGACACTTTTGTATGGTATTCTTATACAGTTCAGATGGAACTTTTGCATGGTATTCTTATACAATTCAGATGACAATGTTATTTGGTATTCTCATATAGTTCAGATGGAACTTTCCATTTTCACATTTGTATTATCATACTACAATATGTATGGCTCTATGATGGAAGTTTTCATACTTTCTTTCCATTGATTATTTGTACAGTTTGTATGGTATGTCTTCTTTGAGAATTATGGCCTCTATACCAAAAACATATGACCTCAATATAAAGTTTGTTTGGATCTATGGTGGAAATTTTCATACAGCCTTGCCAACAATTATTGATGCAGTTCCATATGACCTCAATATAAAATTTGTTTTGGCTTTGTGATGGAAGTTTGCATACAGTATTGGCATCTATTATTTATACATTTCGTATGGTACATCTTCTATGATAATAATGGATTCTATACCAAATAAATATGACCTCAATATAAAGTTTTTTTTGGCTATGTGATGGAAGTTTGCATATACTCTTTGCATCAATTATTTATACGGTTCCATATGACCTCAATATAAAGTTTGTTTTGGCTCTATGATGGAATTTTTCATATAGTCATAACATCGATTATTTATACAGTTCTTATGGTATGTCTTCTCTGAGAATTATGGTTTCTATAGCAAATACATATGACCTCAATATAAAGTTTGTTTTGGCTCTATGATGGAAGTTTTGATGCAGTATTGGCATCAATTATTTATATAATTCATATGGTATGTATTCTCTGAGAATTTTGGCTTCTATACCAAATACATATGACCTCAATATAAAGTTTTTTGGCTCTGTGATGGAAGTTTGCATATATTCTTGGAATTGATTATTTATACAGTTCCATATGAACTCAATATAAAGCTTGTTTTGGCTCTGTGATGGAATTTTGCATATATTCTTGGCACTGATTATTTATATAGTTCATATGGTATGTCTTCTCCACGAATTATGACTTCTATACCAAATACATATGTCCTCAATATATAGTTTGTTTTGCTATGGTATGGAAGTTTTCATATATCGATTATTTATACAGCTCATATGGTATATCTTCTCTAAGAATTATGGCTTCTATACCAAATACATATGACCTCAATATAAAGTTTGTTTGGCATGGCATCAACGTACAGTATGGAAGTCTTTAATTTATGATTTAGTTGATGGCATTGAAACCTCGTATTTTCTTAATATGGCATTATTTCTAATATATATGTTGAGATATTGTTATCATCAACCCTAAAGTGAAACCCTAAGGATGCTTGGAACCTTAATTCAGATATTCAAATTACAAAGATTTCCTTGAAAAGTCTCTTCTATGACTCGTATGAAATGATGGCAGCTCTAAAGTACATATGAACAATGACCCTAAGAAACCTTATATCAGTAATCTTAGGGTTAGTGGCTGACAATATTATTCACATATTATGGTGACCATCAAGAAAGTGAGAAATTTGTCTATGACACTATCATCATGACAGTGAAATAGACATACAATCCTATACATGCAGTATGGTCTTTAATGAAGTAATCCATATGTACACCAGTGACTTGGAACACATATGTCTTGATCAATTATTTTTTGTTATTTTGGTTTGTTTCGATCAATTTAATGATGAGTTGTTTATTCTGAGTTGTGAATGTATGCATGTGTTAAGATATATTAGACACTGCATTATCGTTGTTTGTTTTGGAAAAGGTGTTAGCACTTTCTCCTTGTAGAAAATATTTTTCATCGAAAGTTAATTGAATAGAATTATTTTTGCATGGTTTGGCTAAGGTCTCATGAACTTCATATGTCAACACCCTTTTGAAGACACTAATAAATTTCCTTTAAAAGAAACTTAATAAAAGAAATTAGTAACCCTTTGTTTTAGAAAAACACACATTAGCTTAGGTTAGGGTCTTGGGTTAGGCTGTGTAATTCAACTCCCCAAGGTTATAAAACTAAAATAGTGTCATTAAAAAGAGAAAATATTTCCGCACTTACATCATCCTCGAACACTCCTCTAACATAGGAGTCAAATACGATATAACATTAGACTATGAAAGAAGGTAACCCTCCTTCGATTGAATTTTAGTGGGTATCCTTCCCACACAACATATTATCTACAACAGTGTTCCCCCTCGACGATGTTTGTGATTTTAGGTGAACTTAGCAGCCATATTCTTAGGGACTTACGTAATGTGACTAGGGTGGGATGGCCTAGTACATATATAGACGAAATCTAACAACCTTGGTGAAAAAGCCATATAATAAAGTTAATAAAGGAAAAATAATAACCAAGGTCATGGGACACATATTCCAAGATGAATGTTGGGATAAAAATCCTAGTAGGTGTTCACTTCGGTTATTATGGATAAAGGAAATTGGAAAAGGCAATGGCAAATGATTTGGAGGGAAAAAATACATTAATTGGCATTTTATTTATGAAAATAATGGAAATTAGGAGAAAAAGAAGGTGAAAGGTCACAGGTTGCATGTGAGGATGAAAATGAAGGAAAAATAATGGAAATTGAATAAATTAGTGGCCTCATTCATAAAAAGGATTACGAGGATCAGTTGGTACCTTTTTTCAGTTCAATTTTAGAGCTCTCTCTTTTTACTCTTTGTCTCTCTCTCACTCTTGGAAACTTAGAGAATTATTGGAGCATTCTAGCATTGGATCAAGGAAAGCAAAGGAGGGACAAAGAAGGAAAAGGGAAGAAAAGATCAAGCAAGGAAGAGTAGATCAAGCATCTACAACAAGATTACTTGTAGGTATCAATTTTCATGTGTGACTTCCTTTCTAGATTTGGCATGCATTATACATGCATATGAGTATTTGGTTTCATTAATGTCATTGGCATGGGTTTTTCCAGGTGTGATAGCGTTATTCAACCTTACCTTGACATTTATAGATAGTCATGGTGTGACGGTGGTTTATCTTATTTTTTTGAGCTGCTAGATGGTATCGAAGCTGAGTGAGGTGGTCTCTGAAAAATAACACAAGGCCTAGGAATCCCTGGACTAGAGAAGGTGGGATTGTAGTAAAGTCATATTTTGTGTGCCTAAGAATCCTTGACCTGTGAATGGAGGGATGTAAGGTAACGAATGTAGGTGTGTGCCCTCAATCACGCTTAGGAATCCTCAACTAATGAATGGTAGGATATACAGTAAAGCCTAGAGGGTGGAGTCTTGATAAGGTCCAGGAATCCTCAATCAAGGAATAGCAGGATATATGATAAAGCCTAGTGGCTAGAGTCTCAATTAGGTCTAGGAATCCTTAACCAATGAACAAAGGGATAATGGGTAAATCCTAGAGACTAGGAGGCATCCAAATTCCTCACAGTGTAGGTGGAGAGATCCAGAGGCATCCATGCTTGTTTAGGGCCTAGTGATCTGGTGGTGATTGCGGTAAAGCCTAGTTGTACTGATGAGAGATTGAGCCTAGTGATTTGGTGGGGATTGTGGTAAATCCTGAGGAATCCATGGTTCGTTTTCTTACGAGTCCCACATTCATGCTTGGAATATGGCACGGGGTGATTGGCTTAAAGAAATATTTGATTCAGCCCAATCTATGGTTGGATGGTTCATGGAAGTCCCAAGCTTGGTTGGCTTATGCATTCATTAAGAAGAGATCCTTCTCCTTGGTATTTCATGTGTAAACGTACTCATTCATATGTGATTTTTAAGGATGTTAACCCATGTTATTTATGTTGGTTATATGATGGTTATGGGTATGTTTTATGACAAACTTGATGCATGGCTCTTATCATGTTTTTATTAGAAAATGAATGAAAAATGAATATATGAAATAATAGATGATAATGCAACTATTGTGATGAGGCATCAATGCTTCCTTACGAATCTCAGATAAGTATGAGACCCCTATGTTTCAGATGTGTATTTATGACATGTAGATTTCATGTTCATGATATGTTTGAAGAAATGTTTGTCATGGCTGGGCCTTTTTAGGTCTAGTTATTGTCTAAGATTTTTATGGAAGGATTTGTCCTTGTGCCATACATGGTTCTATAAATTGTCATTAAGTTATGGGAAGAGGTTTGGATCCTATATTGAAAAAGTGGCTTAAATCTCCCGATTACAAGCACATAACTGGGTGAAAAATATTGCAGTCTCTCCTTTGTAGGAATCCTGCGTCTGATTGGAGGGTTTCGTTTAAAATTATGTAGTGTTGTTCCAATGTTTGAGAGATCAGAGAACTAAAAAAAGAGGTTTAATTCAGGGTATGGGCACCCATAAGGGTGATTTATCCCTTGGGGGTCCTATAACACCTAATAGGGAAGTCATTAAGGGTTTTGATTTGTTGATTCCACTTCCTTAAGGTGATCTAAGAGGTTGAATCATATCATAGTAACTCTTCGTCACATATTTACCCTGGTAGGCTGATAACTTGGGTAAATGTGGGAGGAGGGCATTGCATAGTGATATCAGAGCATGGTTTCATTCTCTTTGGGTGGTGCATGGTTTTTTTTCTCCTTATGTGATATACGAGACCATAGAGTGGTATCAGAGCATGGTTTCATTCTCTTTGGGTGGTGTCTAGTTTCTGTTCTCCTTGTGTGATATCTGATAAAACAAAGTGGTATTAGAGTGGGTTTTGTTCTCTTTGGGTGGTGTCTGGTTTCTGTTCCCTTTGTGTGATATCTAATACCACAAAGTGGTATTAGAGCATGGTTCAACACTTGGACTAGATGGTCAGAATGTGTTCATCTTGCATGCATGTAGATTATTTATGTGCTTGATATGTATGCTTGGTATTGGTCATTTTTTCCGTTGTGTCACCATGTGGAAGTTGATGATGTTGTTATTGGGATGTGTTTGTCATGAATGCATGTCAGATGTATATGCATTCGTTATAGATGTCGGTGTCTATATATTTTTATGCATGTATTTTCATGGTTATAGTTGTTGTGCATGAGGTTATTGTAGTCATTTTAGGTCATCTTGATGTTGTTAATATGCTATGATTTTGATGTGTTGAATGAAATGAAGCGAGAGATGCGGATCATCAAAGTGAAATTATAGCACTAGACCTTAGAGTAAGAGCAGATTTTCATATAGGTTTATATGTTTGGAATGCAGGTATGTGGTTAATGGTTGTTATAAGAATTAGGGTTAGTTATATGCTTTTCATTCTAATTTTTTATGGTTACATGTATGATAAATTCTAGTTGATTAGTGTAGTCATATGCACATGTGTTAGATAGTCATGAATGGTAGTAACCTATTGTTGTATGCATTGTGGTCATATGCCTGATGATTATGGTAATTGCAGTTGAGGTCTTTATGTTATTATGTTTTGTGCCAATTTGGATTGACCTATGCAGATGATTATGGTTATGACATTCAAGTATGAGTTAATATATTTTGATATTATGTCATACTAATCTAGAGTGGTTGTGCATATCAGATTATTAAGCATGAATGACAATTGTTTATGACTTTATTATGTGAATGTGTTTGCTAGTTATTGTTATTGATAACATGACCTTATTTATGTTTGAGTGGATGTGTTGTGAAGTTATATTATGCTAATCTAGATTGATTTTGTAGACAAGATAGACTCCCTTGATATACATTAAGGTATGAGTTTGCGTTTACCGTCTACTTGGTGCTTGAAGGTTTGATTATGTAGTCTATTTGGTGTTTGAGAGTTTAGTGTCTATTATGTTGTATATATGTTGTTTGAGATTAATTGCATGATATGAGTATGTTCCTATGAGATTGCATGAAGAAATGATCTTGTTTTAAGATGGTTGTACTAACACATGTGTGTTGAGATCGCTGACATGTACATGATTGTAAGTAGGTGATGGTTGTAGTATTATGTATTTTGACAAATGAGTGTGAGTTTACTTTTGATTATGACATGGTTATTAGACTTGGTAAATGTTGATTTCAAATTGATATATATGTTGTCTTGATATTTGGAACTTTTGGCTGATGTGTGTGTTCAGTTACAAGGCAACGTGTTTGACACAAGAAGGTAAGATAACTGGTATATTGCTATATTTATTTATGTGTTGATAATTATGTGTTTATAGAAGTATGATGTACGAGATTGCATGGCAAGATAGTTCCATGAAATATTGAATATGACTCGAGTTGAGATTTCCTTTGGAAGTAATAGGAACCTTGGGGATTGAGTCATGGTGTTTGTTTTCAATCTTGTGCTTTTGGTCTTTTGTGATTTTTTGTGCTTGATTTGTGGTTTTGTTTATGTCTGGTGCAAGGTCTTGCCACTTTGTTTATGGTGTCATATTGTTATTATATTTCATGCTTTTCTTCTTATCCATTTCTTCTTCTTGCATTTTGTGTTTTGAGAGTCTTGGGAATTGGTTAGGAAAGGAGGAAAGTTGATGGAGCTTGGGGAGAGTTGTGTGGTGCTCGACAGGTAATGTAAGACCTAGATGAAACTTTGTGCATGTATAAGGGAAATTAAAGGCAAGAGTATGACATTCGGTTGAGTTGGTTGGGTGCATTGGGATAAATGAACAATGACAGAGAAGTCATGAGAAAGGTGAAGTAAATGGATTTGAGGCATCAGATACCTTACCTATGTTGGGAAATTTGCTCTCGATGTTGTGCATGCGTTGCACAGATAAACAAAGTTTTCTTAACCTTAAACCTTATGATATCTGTTAAGTGTGGTGTGATAGTGACTATGTTTATGTTTATATATGAATAAATGTATGCATGTATGTATGTTGTTGGATGACAGGTTCGTTAGGATTGTTTTGCACTAGTGTTCACATGTGTATATGTGTATACACACACACACACACACACATATATTCAGTTGTCTGACATGGTCGTCCTGGATCACGATTGATTTATGTTGATTTTTTTATGTCTATATGTATGTAGGTATGTCATTTTCTAAGAGATTCATCAAGGATCATTCTTGTGGAGGAATGATTGCTTATGCAGGTGAATGGCATGAAAAGGTTCATATTTTATGAGGAATCAAGTGGGAATAGAAACCCTAACATATATGCAAGGTTAGTATCATGTGGATATGAATTGATATTATATGTGTGTACTATGTCTATTTTTATGTTATGGTAAGCTAATATTGAGGGATACATCAATGAAATGGAAGCAATGTGATCGGAAACATGCTAGAACATGCATGAATAGTGGAAAGACATTACAAGAAAGGTTTCTTGGTAGAGTCAGTGTGTGGTCTATGGATGTGTAGTACTACTATTGTGTACATGTTATTTATGCAATGCTATGTATAGATGGTGTTGTGTACATATGGTATTATGCGCATGTTGTTTATGGGGTGTTGTGTACTGATGATGTTGTGCACATGTTGGGTATGTGGTGTTGTGTACATATGGTGCTTTGTGCATGTTGAATATCCAGTGTTGTGTACATATGGCACAGTGTACATGTTGTACATATGGTGATATGTACATGTGGTTTTGTGTGAATGATTGTACATGTGGTGTTGTGAGCACGTGGTGACTTGTATATGTTGTACATGGGGTGTTGTGTACATGTCGTGCATGGGGTGTTGTGTACATGTCGTGTTGTGTACATGTCGTGTTGTGTACATGTCATGCATGTGGTGTTGTGTACATGTTGTATAGGTGGTGTTGTGTACACATTTTACAGGTGGTCTTGTGTACATGTGGTGCAAGTGGTGTTGTGTATAGGTGGTATTATGTACACATTGTACATGTGCTATTGTGTGCATGTCGTACATGTTGTGTTGTGCACATGTGGTATTATGTACATGTTATACATGTTATTTTGTGTATGTGTGGTATTGTGTATGTACATTCTCTAGGTCATGGTATTGTGACTTATGTATTCATTTTGTTGTACTATGTGTAGGTGCATGTATTGTATGGTGTTGTACATCGGGTGTAGGTGTATGTGTTGTGATTTGCACCACATGCAAGTGTATGTGTTTTGCTGGATGCGAGGTGTAGGTGTATGTGTTGTGATTTGCACTACATGCAAGTGTAGGTGTATGTGTTGTATGTTAGGTGTATGTGCATGTATTGTATGGTCTTGTAAACTGGGTGTAGGTGTATGTGTTGTGATGTACATTGGATGTAGGTGTATGTGTTGTGTTGTACGTCAGGTGTAGGTGCATGTATTGTATGGTGTTGTACACCAGGTGCAAGTGTATGCATTGTATGTTAGGTGCAGGTGCATGTATTGTCTAGTGTTGTATGTTGTATGTGGGTGTATGTGTGTAATGTACATTGTATGTATGATTACGTGATTAAAGAGAAGGAACTAGGTTCTTGTCGGGTGTGGAAATCGACACAATGTGTGTATGGAAATGACAAGCATAATAATAGAAACAAAGGACCGATTAGAGGATAAGTATAAGTATTTTATTTCAGCTTTAATTATACATGTGATCTATGATTATGGTTTCTGATGACTATGCAATTCATGATTCTTGATTTATGGTGGTTGATTTTGAGCTAACTAGATGTGATATGTTTATACATGATGATTTGGTCAAGATACTAGTTTGACTTGTTGTGATAGGAAGTGAATAGGATTGAAATTGTACCTTATTAATTGGCCATCAATGAGGTATGATTTGGATTTATTTCAATTTATTTTGAATCCAATGGAATTTGTGTGCTTGGTATAGGAAAGCATGGAAATTCCTCATTGGGTGGTTGAAACTGACTGTAAGCATTAGCAATAGTAGGACAAGGAATTGCAACATGCAACAGTATGTTGGTAAAGTACTATAGGAGCAGGGCCATTGTGGGACACTGGTACCCAATAATATCCATTAATTTCCTTGAGAATGCAATGACCGGTATGATTATTTTGAGGTAGATATATGCCTTCATTGTTTGACCTTCTGATGCAAGGAAGCCTTGCCAAGGGATGGATCTCCTAGGATAGGGGATGCCAGGGAACTTAGAAGGTGAGTGACTACATGGAAGCAGGTGGCAAAATTTCCTGAGGGACTGTATAGAAGAGAAGGGAAGGTTGGGGCATACATTTTCTTTTGTTCATAAGAATTTCGATATTGAATCAGATGCACATTGGGTTGTTCCCTGGAAGAATGAGTCGATAATGGTTCACTGAGAAGACAAGTGGTGCGTGACTGTCACCCTGGAAATTGGATATAGGTTTGAATTTAATAGTGGATTTGAGACTTCTTGGGAAGGAGGTGAATCTTGGTACTACTTTGAGGGTGGAGGTGTGAGCCTATGGATTCCCTTGTTGCTGATGCAAGCATTGTATCCGTTTTATTTGCTGGTTGAGAAAATGTGCATATGTGCATATGTGTATATTATTGTAAATAATGTATCGAGATGGATTTGTATAGCTCCATAGAAAGTATGGTTATTTTATGGTTGAAGCAAATGTGCATAAGAATATGTGGTTTTTATTGTAAATATCGTGATGAGTTGTGTTATAAAGCTCCAACAAATGGTATGATTGTCATGTTTTCAACAGGTGGTCATTTTAAATACTGCAATGAGCTATGTTATAAATCTCCATGGCTAGTATGTTTTGTTTCACAATAGTCTTGTTGGTTGTAGATGTCATTAAACACCAAGGACGGTGTTCCCCCAAGGGGGAGGGTTCTGTAACAACCTACGAAAAAATCCATGTAATAAATTTAATAAAGAAAAACAAATAACCAAGGTCATGGGACACATATTCCAATATGAATGTTGGGTAAAAAATCCTAGTGGGTGTTCATTTCAATTATTATGGCTAAAGGAAATTGACAAAGGAAATGGAAAAAGCTTTGAAAAGGAAAAGTGGCGTTAATTGGCATTTTATTTATGAAAATAATGGAAATTAGGAGAAAAGGAAGGTGAAAGGACATAGGTTGCATGTGAGGAGGTAAATGAAGGAAAAATAATGGAAATTGGAAAAATTAGAGGCCTCATTAATAAAAATTCTTTTGAGGATTAGTTGGTACCTTTTTGTCAGTTCATTTTTGGAGCTCTATCTTTATACTCTCTTTGTCACACACTCTTGGACACTTAAATCATTCTTGGATCATTCTAACATTGGATCAAGGAAAGAAAAGGAAGGATAAAGAAGGAAAATGGAAGCAAAGGTCAAGCAAGGAAGAGAAGGATAAAGAAACTACAATAGGGTTACTTGTAGGCATCAATTTGCATGTGTGACTTACTTGCTAGATTTGGCATGCATGGTACATGTATGTGAGTATTTGGTTCCTTTGCTGTCATTGGCATGAGTTTTTCCAGGTGTGACAATGTTCTTCAACCTTTCCTTACCATTTCTAGATAGCCATGTTGTGATGGTGGTTTCTCTTATTTGGTTGAACTGGAATGTCCGATGGTATCGAAGATGAGTGAGGTGGTATCTCAAAAAGAAGACAAGGCCTAGGGATCCCTAGACTGGAGAAGGTGGGATTGTAGTAAAGCCATATTTTGTGTGCCTTGGTGGGGTTAGGAATCCTTGACCAGTGAATGTCATGATATATGGCAAAGCATAGAGGTATGTGCCCTCGATTAGGACTAAGAATCCTCGATGGGTGAATGTAGGGATATACAATAAATATTGGAGGGTGGAGTCTCGATCAGGCCTAGGAATCCTCGACGAGTGAATGGAGATATATATGGTAAATCTTGGAGACTAGAGTCTTTATTAGGCCTAGGAATCCTCGACTGGTGAATGGAGAGATATACGATAAATCCTACATACTAGGAGGCATCCAAATTCCTAACAGTGTAGGTGGAGATATCTAGAGGCATTCATGCTTGTTTAGGGCCCAATGATTTAGTGGTGATTGCATTAAATCCTAGTTTTATTGATGATGGTTCATGCATAGTGACCCATTGGGGATTGCGGTAAAGCCCGAGGAAGCCTTGGTTGGTTTTTTTGTGAGTCACACATTCATGCTTGGAATATGGCACAAAGGTGATTGGCTGAAAGAAAGATTTGGTTCAACCCAATCTATGGTCGGTGGTGTGTAGAAGTTCCAGACCTTGTTGGTTTATGCTTTCATTAATAAGAGCTCCTTCTCCTTGGTATTTTATGTGCAAATTTACTGGTTCATATGCGAATTTTATGGTTGTTATATCCTTGTTATTTATGTTGGTTATATGTTATTTATGAGTATGTTTTATGACAAACTTGATGTATGGCTCTTATCATGTTTTAATTAGCAAATGAATGAAAAATGAATATATGATAATAAATCTATTGTGATGATACATCAATTCTTCCTTACTAATCTCAGATAAGTATGAGACCCATATGTTCAAATGTGTACTTATGACATGTGCATTTCATGTTCATGATATGTTTGATGGAATTTCTATCATATCCAAGCATTTTTAGGTCTAGTTCTTGTCTAAGATTTGTATGGAAGGATTTGTCCTTATGTCATTCATGGTTCTGGAAAGTGTCATTAAGTTATGAGCAGAGGTCTAGATCCTAGCCTGAAAAAGTGGCTTAAATCTTGCGGTCGTAGGAACATAACAGGGTGAAAAATGCTCCAGTCGCTCCCTTCTAGGAATCAGGCATGCAATTGGAGGGTTTCAACTGAAAGCAGGTAGTGTTGTGCCAATGTTTGGGAGATTAGGGCACTAAAAAATAGGTTTAATTTAGGGTCTCAACACCCAGAAAGGTGGTTTAGCGCTTGGGATTCCTATAACACCTAATAGTGAAGTCATTATGGGTTTTGTTTTGTCAATTCCACTTCCTTAAGGTGATCTAGGAGGTTGAATCATATCACTGTAACTCTTCATCACATGTTTACCCCGGTAGGTTAGTAACTTAGGTAAATGAACCAAATCTATCTTTAGTTTTTTAGGAGGGTGCTCATCTTCACGAGAGTACTTTGCCCCTTCTCACCAAGGTTCAGGTGAAGCTTAGGAGTAATTGTAACTGTCTCATTTTGGCCAACTTTATCTTATGTTCCTTTGATATTGGGTTTCATCTCTATCTAGTTGTGACTATCGGACAAAGTTTGATTACTCGTTGATATCATAGAGTGTTTTTCCCTTTTATGAGTGTGCTATTTGGTTACTGAGATGATATAAAAACATCACTTAATAATTTTTTTGTAAAAATTTATATCATTCATCATGGTTCGACTGGACCTCATCATCAATCTTGATGACTGTAGGGTCTTCCTCCACTTTTTGTCGAGGAATTTATGAGTGAATTAGATTCTCCTTTTACTTAGGGGATTCGGTCTCTAGTTTATAATTCTGAATCATTACACATAGACCTAGAGTCAAATATGCTCGAAGTCCCTTTTACTAAAGGTCCAGTACCTCCTTTTAATCCTCCTCTGACAGATCCTCTTAGGCATGTTTTGATCCACGTAGCACCTTTCCCTACAGTTTCTTTGTTTGTTTCCACTCCAAATATTCCAATGACTACTGGTGAGTCATGGTATTTTGTGGACACTTTTGGTCCACTATCGCATACCACACCAGTTTTAGCTTCTACACCATTTGTTGGTTATCCCATTTTCCAAACTATGTCTAATCTAGGAACCTTTGTTATGCCAACTGTGGGTGGTGGGTTCCAATTTATGCCTCCTTCCAACCCTTCTCCTCTTGTTTCGACTCATGTACCTTCAACTAACACTCCTTTCAATGTGAATGGTTCACTAACTTAAATAATCCTTTTGGATGAAATCCACTTCTAAGTTAATTCCCAGCTTTACCACAAGGCACAGGTAATGTTTCTGGATTTATTATATTCTTGTTTATGGTTATTTAGTTAATGATAGTCCCATTATTGTAAAATTTTGAAGTCATATGCCTAACCTACCTTATGTTGCCAATGTGTTCCATATCTTAGGCCTACTGCATATCCTTGAGGCCTTCTAACCCAACCATCAATACTTGTTGGAGGAAACCTTTATTTTGGGGTTATCTAGTTTACTTCTAACATTCCTTAGGATGGGGTAATACCATATGGCTGGACACATTAAATGATTCCACCTCCACCACAAGGGAATTATTATCTAACCACACCCATGTACCTTTCGGAAACCAGTTGATGGTTGGACCTTCTAGTCCTTAAGGTTAACCTAGTTTTCCCTAGTTAGATTCCATGGTGCCTACTCCATTTCCATTTTTGGCTACTCTTGACATCCCAGATCTATAAAATTTAACTAATGACCCCATAAACCAAAACTTTTTATGGCCTCCAATACCACAAAAAATTCCTTTTGAGATTCCAATGTTTGAAGGCAAGCAGGGAGATGACCCGATGACACACGTCACTAATACCATCTTTGGTGTGTTTCCAATTCCATGATTGATGATAGCATTTGGCTCAATCTTTTCCATTATACCTTTACTATTAATGTTGTTGGGGTGTATTTGGACCTATGCCATGAAATCTATTGTCTCGTCAGTATTTTGACTTATCTGTTTTCCTCACCAATGAAAAATTGTGACAATGGACCAACTGTCTTTCTGCAACCCTAAATCTCAACTGCTTTATTCTAGCAACGTTCCTTCAGTGGGTGGTACTCCTGAACCTTTTTCTGGTATTGGTACTAGTATTTTGAATGACTCCTATCTTCTAGGATGTTTCCCTCTACCGCCACCTGAGGTTTGTATGGCCATTTCTATGGTCTCTATTGTACCTGATGGATCTATGGATCCATGGATCATACCCCTTACAACCATCAGATGAGAACTAAGTTTTCCAGTAGCCTCTTAGGGCCTTCAAATGAAAAATAAGTTTTTATAAACAAGAAAAAAACTATTGGTAATAAATATCAATGACACCAAACCATCAAACCCTAATAAAATTAACTATTTCTATTCTTTTTGTTGCTCAAATTATATCTAGCGAGTTCATTTTAGAAACTGTCAAATGTCATTGATATACCTAACAACAATCAAATCACCCCCATAACTTCATTTAGATATTATGAACAATTTATACAATTCCTCAATGTATTTATGTACTATCATTTCTTTTGTCTTCATGTTTTGAAACATTTTGGACAGATTTAGCAAATAGTCCATAGGAAGGTGCTTACCCTTCATCTTGGTCATCATCTTGTTGAGCCCTTGTAAAATTAATTTTCAGCCCATCTTCATCCATTTTAAGGAACTCTTAGGTATGAGAACAAGTGGTAGCATTCCCTTATAGCCATCACATGAAAAATAAGTTTTCCAGCAGCCCCTTAGGGCCATCACAAGAAAAATAAGTTTTTAGAAAAGAAAGTTAATAAAAAAAGCTATTGGTAATAAAGATGAATGACACCAAACCATCAAACCCTAATAAAATTAACTATTTCTATTCATTTTGTTGCTCAAACGATATTTGAGCGAGTTCATTTTAGCAACCATCAAATGTCATTGATATACCTAGAAACAATATGTTCACCCCTATCACTTTGTTCAGATCTTATGAACAACCTATATAGTTCTTTAATGCATTTTTGTACCGTCATTTCCTTTTGCTTCATGTTTTTCAACTTTCTGGATAGATTCAACAAATATTCCATAGGAAGACTTGTATTAAAAACAACCATGATAACATAATATATAACGAATCTGATATCATGACAATTGTAGGAGGAAAAAAACATATTTGTTAACAACCATCTTATGCTGGGGGAATGTGTATCTTCCTTTTTCTAGTTGGTCTTTGATTCTTCTTGGAGGTATTCTCTCTAAAATATTTGTTATGGAGTACTATATCTTTTGACTTTTGTTTGTGGGGACAAATTTGAAGTTATATTTTGAATATTGAGCTTAAAGAGTAGAAGGAATGAAGCTTGAGATTTCAAATCCTCTCAAAGGGTTTCTACTCTGAAAATATGAAGCATGTCAATAACTCATTGAATTTAGTTTGAGCCCAAATTTAGCACACCATTTTTATTCATATTTTAGACAAAGGGGCTATTGCTTAGTAGTTTACTTTTAATGATATATACAAGTTATGATTGTTTGAACATCTTCAAGGAGGCAAAATAAATAAATTTTGTTCATGGTATTTGATAGGGGCAAAAATAAGCTTCCATCAACCACCTATTTGGAATTCCAATATTGACTATCAAACATTGCCATTTTAAGCTCCATTTCGACTTTGAAAGGAACAATGGAAGATGAAAAAAAAGTGTTGTCATTACCTAAGTATCCAAGCTTCTTGAAATCTTTTATACCAACCCTTCATTCTCAATGATCAATCTCTATTAAGGATGCTTCCTTACCCACAATTACCAACAATTGTGTTACCATCTCCATTAATGAAACAATTGTTTGGTAAATCCATGTACACCTAACGTCTAGATGTTCTTTATCATGTTCCTCTTGAGGACGTCCTTCTATTTTCGGTCTATTTATTCTCTGTAGACCTAATAGTGATGCTTGTTGGTATTCATTACATGTGTTTAACATACAGGTTTCTCTAAGTTTTTATTTTTTTCTTCAAATTGGAGTTCTTCTACCAAATGATCCATTGGCTTATGCCCTATCCACCTAATCAGAAGAATATTATTTGTAAAATAAAATATTCTATCCTTTGTAATCTTCATGAGACTGAAAATACATTTTTCAAATCTTAAAAATAAGGAACTGCCTTGTAAAAATTTAAATTTTGGTCTAAGTTCTTGCTCGTTGGTGATGTTAAGACAACAACACCAATTAATATTAATAGAAACTTAGAAACATGATTTTCTAAAGAGGACTTAGCCCAAAAAAATAAGAAATAAATGTATCATTGTGTGAGGGTTATATCCCAATCAATAATACAAATGTTGTATAGTCAACCAAGAGTGTTATTTTTAAATACAACTTGTTTTATATGGGGGTATTAACTCTAACCATTAAAACAACGATTTAAATCAAAACCACAAGCACTGCAGTTTGTTTTGCATGAAACCACAACATCAATTTTTAAACAAAATGGTATCAAATTGATTTAGCCTATTGTCAATTAATATAATGATATTGACTTAAGATTTTCTTGCACACATTGTCTCTAAAAAATAACCAAATTATGTGAATGAGTTTCCAACAATGCATAAGGAAACAATATTATAAGAATGAATGATGGATAATATTATCCTAGCCAAGATTACTAGTCAAAGAAAATGATGTATGTGTAACTAAGGAGATTCTTTATAGTTTTGGTGATAGTCACATATGGATTAGAAGGCAACATGTAGTCTAGTTCTTTTACATGTATGCTATTTGACTTGGAAACCTTATATTCAAGAAGGATCTATCATATAGTCAATGTACTTTTAGGAGATAACTTTATTATTACCTTGGAAGCTGCTGCATTTCCTCCAAGAATAATTCATAAAAATTTACTAGAACATGTTACTATCACTAATGTTTAAGTCAAAAAATATAACCAAAAAAGTGTTTAGTGCTCTTCTACTTGCTAGCTTCAGATTTCCCCAAGACTAGACAACGTACTTGCATTAGACACTTCAAGGTGAGCCTGAAACTAAGTTCATTGCATACTCTATTTAATTGCAAACTTTCTATTTGGGATTGATCATACCATCTTAGAATTTCCCATGGCTTTTTCTTTCTATATGGAAGATGTGCATAAGCTTTAGAACAAACATAAATCTCAACATCCTCTTTCTGAGCTTTTGTAGGAGTAGTAGTATCATTTTGTGTCGATGGATTTTCTTCGCTAGCAACAACTTCACAAGAAATTTCACTGAGACCATCACAATTATGTATCAACCTCAGTGGATGTGATTTCCTCTATAGGTATCTCAGAAGGGAGTGGCATCTTAGATTCTGGAAAGATTAAAGTAAATATTTGCATTTCAAAGGATGAATTCCCTTGTGGTTACTTTTCTTTTGAGATTGATGAAAATGGTAAAGCTAAAGATTTTGATCACTGCCAACAAAATAAGATGGTTGAATCTTCAACGAGAACCCAATTATGTGATATTACTTGTTATGAGTTTGAAGCTTCTATTGTGTGAATAGAGACCATTCAAAATGATTGCATACATTTTTTTTTGTATTCAGGCTTTTGTGATCTAAGCCAAGTCTTTAGGTAGAAATCATAAAAGAGAATTTTTTGGCCGATGTGTTTTGAACCAACAAGTGTGGTTCATCATTAGGACCAAATGAAGAGATAGACCATGGAAAAGGATTAAATAGAGAGCAATGTAGAGACATAATTTCAAGTAACGACTATATTTGAACAATAATATTTAAATTATGATATTAATTTATTAATATATTAAAAACAAATATTATTAAGTAACGAATTATATAAAACGACTAGTTTTTGAAAAAAATAATTTAAAAATGATATATTTATTAAAAATATTAATAGTAACCATTATATAAATGGCTAGTTTGAAAATATATTAAATAAATATTATGTATTAATTTATTAAAAAATATTAATAAGTAATAGCTATATTAATAAAACCAAATATTACTAGTTTTTGAAAAATAATATTTAAATTAGATATAATGAACCACATTAGTTGGTTCGAAATGTTGACCAAATCCTAATGATGTGATTAATGCGAAAGACTTATATCTACATTATGGATCACAAAAATCTTAGATCTAACAATATTTAAATTATGATATTAGTTTATTAAAAACAAATATTAATAAGTAACCGCTATATTAAACAAATAGTTTTCCATCATCTTAAATTGTGGGAGGCCTTAGGGAATCCAGGAGAAGCAGGATATGGAGGGGTCTTCAGAGATGAGAAAGGAAACATACAAGTCATCTTCCATAGTTATCTAGGAAAAGCAACCAACATTCACAATACTGCTCAAGTACAACATTCACAATGTCATCATTGAGGCTGACTCGGAATTAGTCATTAACTCAGTGAAGAGGATAAATGTTGGTGCTACTCCAAAGAAAATCTCAAAACACTGGTGGCTTCTGCAACTCTACCAAAGATTTCAAACACACCTAAGAATGATGAGAACTCTTAGGTTGGTGCATGTTCTTAGGGAAGCCAACAAAGTTGCGGATTGGCTTACCAATGAGGGGGTACGAAACAAGCATATCGACTTGTGCTGCTGGTGGGAGGAGATAATGGATGATAGGTTGAAGGAGGGATGCTCATCAAGGGCCCTCAGTGACTGACATCAGTATCAGGAAAAATCAAGAGACAAAATTCTACTCCATGATAATGATGGATAAGTTCACTTCAGAAGGCCTATTATCAGAGATGCGTAGTAGGTTATCGAGACAGAAGATAACTGGTCATAGGAGGAATGTTTCCACGGAAGATTAAGTCATCAATGGAAGGAATTACTGGGGTCAAAATTGCCCAGAACCTCTGACTCGGGAGAAGTTTTCCCAGAAGACAAGCAATACCATTCAGAAGGCAACACGTGGAGATGGTTGGACAGTGATCACAACATTCATCGTTGGGTATTTCGTGAGCAATTGTGTGGTCCATTTTGGTTTGTGGCCATCAGATCTAGAGAGGGCAGATCAACAACTACCTTTTCGTGTGCAGGTTGGTGGGGCCAGCAGAATAAAACCACTAATGGTTTACCACCTTCATCAGGAACCTTCCAAACCAAGGACGGTTTTGAAGAAAATCTAGCGATTCCACTCTGGAATCAACACGTGGCAGAGGAACGATAAAGAAAATTGCCTTCATCACACGATATTCAACGGGATTTTTAAGCCGTGCGATATGGACTCCAGCTGTTGGATGAAAAGGAACATATGAATGGTCAACGTTGATTGTGCAACTTTAAGGTTTTTAGTGTGCAGGTGTGGGGTCCGATTTGATCTTTGACCGTCAGATCTGGAGAGGGAAGATCAAGGACCAACTTTTGGTGTGCGTGTTGGTGGGGCCAAAAAGATAAAAAAACTAATGGTTTCCCACCTTCATCGGGCGCCTTCCAAACCAAATATGGTTTTAAGGAAAAGACAGTGATTCCATTCAGGAATCAACACGTGGAGGACGACTGATAAAGAAAACCACCTTCATCGCACGAATATTCAGCGGGCTTTTTAAGCCGCCCGATATGGACTCCAGCCATTGGATCAAAAGGAACAGATCAACGGTCAGTGTTGATCGTGCAACTTTAAGGTTTTTAGAGTACAGGTGTGGGGTCTGGTTAGATCTGTGGCTCTCAGATCTAGAGAGGGAAGATCAAAGGCCACCTTTTGGTGGGCATGCTGGTGGGGCCGAAAACATAAAACCACTAATGGTTTCCCACCTTCATCGGGCACCTTCCAAACCAAAAACGGTTTTAAGGAAATGCCAGTGATTCCATTCAGGAAGCAACACGTGGCGGAGGACCAGAAAAGCAAACCGCCTTCATTGCAAGGGATTCAGTGGGCTTTTTAGGCCACGCGATATGGACTCTAGCCGTTGGATCAGGAAAAGAAGATCAACGGTCAGCGTTGATTGGGTAACTTTAGGGTTTCTTGGTGACTTCGCCCTTGCGTGGGTCGTTTCTTGACTGTCGGATTGTTTGAAGACTGTTCTTCGGTCGGTTTTGGGGAGAGGACCTCGGATCCACTGACTCGTTCTTAGTTCCAGGGCAGTCTAGGCCCTGTCTCTGTCTGATTTTTGGAGGATTTTGTTGGGTACATTGGGTTTTTTCACTCCCCTTTGTGGGAGTTTGTGCCTCTGGGCATTTGTTGTAACATGTGTAAAATATTTTCTTTCCTAAGTTAATAGAAGGATTGTCTGTTGTTTAAGCAAAAAAAATATTGAGGGAGGTCGTCAAAATTGAAAAAAGACCCAATAATTTTGAATAGAGATGATGGTTGGAATATTAGCAGAAGCTGGGTCCTTGTCCTATCCTCCTAGTTTTTTAGGCTTCTTTTTGGGATTTGTTTTGTTTGTTTGTTTATCTATGTAGGTATTGATGTCCTTTTTATAGTATTTTTTGTTGATTTATTCTTCATTAGAGTTTATTTTCTTGATCCTTCATGTTTTTTCATGTATTTTATCATCCTATTCGTTCTTAACTCCTTTTAGTATTTTGTTATTTGTTTAATGGGCCTCACCCCCATATTTTATTATTGACCCTATTTTATTTATTGATTACATTAGTTTGAATATATATAATTTATTTATTTTTACTTTTATTTTTTTCTTTTGACTTATGTATATTTTTGT